>CATKWC010000325.1:0-26314 GCA_949824845.1 Rhingia rostrata | reverse complement strand
CAAAATCATCAAAATCATACATCTTTCCGTTTTTGTTAAATAAAACTGATTAAATTGGGCTTACAACTCCAAAACAAAAGTTTTCTCCATATTTATTTTACACCAAATAATACTGGATCCAAAATTATGTTCATAAAAGCGTTTTTAAAAAAACATGTTTTTTCGGGTTAAATTTTAGAGTTTTTTTAATGTTTCGGACGTCTAGCGTGACTTGCGAATCGAATTCCCAGCTAATGCTTTGACCGATTTTGATGGTCGAGCACTTATTTAAAAGCTAAAGAGGTCTAGTTAACGAAAAATATACAACATTACATAAAAACTACATTGAATCAGAAATACGCGTCATTTTGTAAATCTGAACTATCCAAAATCATCAAAATCATACATCTTTCCGTTTTTGTTAAATAAAACTGATTAAATTGGGCTTACAACTCCAAAACAAAAGTTTTCTCCATATTTATTTTACACCAAATAATACTGGATCCAAAATTATGTTCATAAAAGCGTTTTTAAAAAAACATGTTTTTTCGGGTTAAATTTTAGAGTTTTTTTTAATGTTTCGGACGTCTAGTGTGACTTGCGAATCGAATTCCCAACTAATGCTTCGACCGATTTTGATGGTCGACCACTTATTATAAAGCTGAAGAGGTCTAGTTAACGAAAAATATAGAACATGACATAAAAACTACATTGAATCAGAAATACGCGTCATTTTGTAAATCTGAACTATCCAAAATCATCAAAATCATACATCTTTCCGTTTTTGTTAAATAAAACTGATTAAATTGGGCTTACAACTCCAAAACAAAAGTTTTCTCCATATTTATTTTACACCAAATAATACTGGATCCAAAATTATGTTCATAAAAGCGTTTTTAAAAAAACATGTTTTTTCGGGTTAAATTTTAGAGTTTTTTTTAATGTTTCGGACGTCTAGCGTGACTTGCGAATCGAATTCCCAACTAATGCTTCGACCGATTTTGATGGTCGACCACTTATTATAAAGCTAAAGAGGTCTAGTTAACGAAAAATATACAACATTACATAAAAACTACATTGAATCAGAAATACGCGTCATTTTGTAAATCTGAACTATCCAAAATCATCAAAATCATACATCTTTCCGTTTTTGTTAAATAAAACTGATTAAATTGGGCTTACAACTCCAAAACAAAAGTTTTCTCCATATTTATTTTACACCAAATAAAACTGGATCCAAAATTATGTTCATAAAAGCGTTTTTAAAAAAAACATGTTTTTTCGGGTTAAATTTTAGAGTTTTTTTTAATGTTTCGGACGTCTAGCGTGACTTGCGAATCGAATTCCCAACTAATGCTTCGACCGATTTTGATGGTCGACCACTTATTATAAAGCTGAAGAGGTTTAGTTAACGAAAAATATACAACATTACATAAAAACTACATTGAATCAGAAATACGCGTCATTTTGTAAATCTGAACTATCCAAAATCATCAAAATCATACATCTTTCCGTTTTTGTTAAATAAAACTGATTAAATTGGGCTTACAACTCCAAAACAAAAGTTTTCTCCATATTTATTTTACACCAAATAATACTGGATCCAAAATTATGTTCATAAAAGCGTTTTTAAAAAAACATGTTTTTTCGGGTTAAATTTTAGAGTTTTTTTTAATGTTTCGGACGTCTAGCGTGACTTGCGAATCGAATTCCCAACTAATGCTTCGACCGATTTTGATGGTCGACCACTTATTATAAAGCTGAAGAGGTCTAGTTAACGAAAAATATACAACATTACATAAAAACTACATTGAATCAGAAATACGCGTCATTTTGTAAATCTGAACTATCCAAAATCATCAAAATCATACATCTTTCCGTTTTTGTTAAATAAAACTGATTAAATTGGGCTTACAACTCCAAAACAAAAGTTTTCTCCATATTTATTTTACACCAAATAATACTGGATCCAAAATTATGTTCATAAAAGCGTTTTTAAAAAAACATGTTTTTTCGGGTTAAATTTTAGAGTTTTTTTTAATGTTTCGGACGTCTAGCGTGACTTGCGAATCGAATTCCCAGCTAATGCTTCGACTGATTTTGATGGTCGACCACTTATTATAAAGCTGAAGAGGTCTAGTTAACGAAAAATATACAACATTACATAAAAACTACATTGAATCAGAAATACGCGTCATTTTGTAAATCTGAACTATCCAAAATCATCAAAATCATACATCTTTCCGTTTTTGTTAAATAAAACTGATTAAATTGGGCTTACAACTCCAAAACAAAAGTTTTCTCCATATTTATTTTACACCAAATAATACTGGATCCAAAATTATGTTCATAAAAGCGTTTTTAAAAAAACATGTTTTTTCGGGTTAAATTTTAGAGTTTTTTTTAATGTTTCGGACGTCTAGCGTGACTTGCGAATCGAATTCCCAACTAATGCTTCGACCGATTTTGATGGTCGACCACTTATTATAAAGCTGAAGAGGTCTAGTTAACGAAAAATATACAACATTACATAAAAACTACATTGAATCAGAAATACGCGTCATTTTGTAAATCTGAACTATCCAAAATCATCAAAATCATACATCTTTCCGTTTTTGTTAAATAAAACTGATTAAATTGGGCTTACAACTCCAAAACAAAAGTTTTCTCCATATTTATTTTACACCAAATAATACTGGATCCAAAATTATGTTCATAAAAGCGTTTTTAAAAAAACATGTTTTTTCGGGTTAAATTTTAGAGTTTTTTTTAATGTTTCGGACGTCTAGCGTGACTTGCGAATCGAATTCCCAACTAATGCTTCGACCGATTTTGATGGTCGACCACTTATTATAAAGCTGAAGAGGTCTAGTTAACGAAAAATATACAACATTACATAAAAACTACATTGAATCAGAAATACGCGTCATTTTGTAAATCTGAACTATCCAAAATCATCAAAATCATACATCTTTCCGTTTTTGTTAAATAAAACTGATTAAATTGGGCTTACAACTCCAAAACAAAAGTTTTCTCCATATTTATTTTACACCAAATAATACTGGATCCAAAATTATGTTCATAAAAGCGTTTTTAAAAAAACATGTTTTTTCGGGTTAAATTTTAGAGTTTTTTTTAATGTTTCGGACGTCTAGCGTGACTTGCGAATCGAATTCCCAACTAATGCTTCGACCGATTTTGATGGTCGACCACTTATTATAAAGCTGAAGAGATCTAGTTAACGAAAAATATACAACATTACATAAAAACTACATTGAATCAGAAATACGCGTCATTTTGTAAATCTGAACTATCCAAAATCATCAAAATCATACATCTTTCCGTTTTTGTTAAATAAAACTGATTAAATTGGGCTTACAACTCCAAAACAAAAGTTTTCTCCATATTTATTTTACACCAAATAATACTGGATCCAAAATTATGTTCATAAAAGCGTTTTTAAAAAAACATGTTTTTTCGGGTTAAATTTTAGAGTTTTTTTTAATGTTTCGGACGTCTAGCGTGACTTGCGAATCGAATTCCCAACTAATGCTTCGACCGATTTTGATGGTCGACCACTTATTATAAAGCTGAAGAGGTCTAGTTAACGAAAAATATACAACATTACATAAAAACTACATTGAATCAGAAATACGCGTCATTTTGTAAATCTGAACTATCCAAAATCATCAAAATCATACATCTTTCCGTTTTTGTTAAATAAAACTGATTAAATTGGGCTTACAACTCCAAAACAAAAGTTTTCTCCATATTTATTTTACACCAAATAATACTGGATCCAAAATTATGTTCATAAAAGCGTTTTTAAAAAAAACATGTTTTTTCGGGCTAAATTTTAGAGTTTTTTTTAATGTTTCGGACGTCTAGCGTGACTTGCGAATCGAATTCCCAACTAATGCTTCGACCGATTTTGATGGTCGACCACTTATTATAAAGCTGAAGAGGTCTAGTTAACGAAAAATATACAACATTACATAAAAACTACATTGAATCAGAAATACGCGTCATTTAAATCTGAACTATCCAAAATCATCAAAATCATACATCTTTCCGTTTTTGTTAAATAAAACTGATTAAATTGGGCTTACAACTCCAAAACAAAAGTTTTCTCCATATTTATTTTACACCAAATAATACTGGATCCAAAATTATGTTCATAAAAGCGTTTTTAAAAAAACATGTTTTTTCGGGTTAAATTTTAGTTTTATTTTTAATGTTTCGGACGTCTAGCGTGACTTGCGAATCGAATTCCCAACTAATGCTTCGACCGATTTTGATGGTCGACCACTTATTATAAAGCTGAAGAGGTCTAGTTAACGAAAAATATACAACATTACATAAAAACTACATTGAATCAGAAATACGCGTCATTTTGTAAATCTGAACTATCCAAAATCATCAAAATCATACATCTTTCCGTTTTTGTTAAATAAAACTGATTAAATTGGGCTTACAACTCCAAAACAAAAGTTTTCTCCATATTTATTTTACACCAAATAATACTGGATCCAAAATTATGTTCATAAAAGCGTTTTTAAAAAAACATGTTTTTTCGGGTTAAATTTTAGAGTTTTTTTTAATGTTTCGGACGTCTAGCGTGACTTGCGAATCGAATTCCCAACTAATGCTTCGACCGATTTTGATGGTCGACCACTTATTATAAAGCTGAAGAGGTCTAGTTAACGAAAAATATACAACATTACATAAAAACTACATTGAATCAGAAATACGCGTCATTTTGTAAATCTGAACTATCCAAAATCATCAAAATCATACATCTTTCCGTTTTTGTTAAATAAAACTGATTAAATTGGGCTTACAACTCCAAAACAAAAGTTTTCTCCATATTTATTTTACACCAAATAATACTGGATCCAAAATTATGTTCATAAAAGCGTTTTTAAAAAAACATGTTTTTTCGGGTTAAATTTTAGAGTTTTTTTTAATGTTTTGGACGTCTAGCGTGACTTGCGAATCGAATTCCCAACTAATGCTTCGACCGATTTTGATGGTCGACCACTTATTATAAAGCTGAAGAGGTCTAGTTAACGAAAAATATACAACATTACATAAAAACTACATTGAATCAGAAATACGCGTCATTTTGTAAATCTGAACTATCCAAAATCATCAAAATCATACATCTTTCCGTTTTTGTTAAATAAAACTGATTAAATTGGGCTTACAACTCCAAAACAAAAGTTTTCTCCATATTTATTTTACACCAAATAATACTGGATCCAAAATTATGTTCATAAAAGCGTTTTTAAAAAAACATGTTTTTTCGGGTTAAATTTTAGAGTTTTTTTTAATGTTTCGGACGTCTAGCGTGACTTGCGAATCGAATTCCCAACTAATGCTTCGACCGATTTTGATGGTCGACCACTTATTATAAAGCTGAAGAGGTCTAGTTAACGAAAAATATACAACATTACATAAAAACTACATTGAATCAGAAATACGCGTCATTTTGTAAATCTGAACTATCCAAAATCATCAAAATCATACATCTTTCCGTTTTTGTTAAATAAAACTGATTAAATTGGGCTTACAACTCCAAAACAAAATTTTCTCCATATTTATTTTACACCAAATAATACTGGATCCAAAATTATGTTCATAAAAGCGTTTTTAATGAAACATGTTTTTTCGGGTTAAATTTTAGAGTTTTTTTTAATGTTTCGGACGTCTAGCGTGACTTGCGAATCGAATTCCCAACTAATGCTTCGACCGATTTTGATGGTCGACCACTTATTATAAAGCTGAAGAGGTCTAGTTAACGAAAAATATACAACATTACATAAAAACTACATTGAATCAGAAATACGCGTCATTTTGTAAATTTGAACTATCCAAAATCATCAAAATCATACATCTTTCCGTTTTTGTTAAATAAAACTGATTAAATTGGGCTTACAACTCCAAAACAAAAGTTTTCTCCATATTTATTTTACACCAAATAATACTGGATCCAAAATTATGTTCATAAAAGCGTTTTTAAAAAAACATGTTTTTTCGGGTTAAATTTTAGAGTTTTTTTTAATGTTTCGGACGTCTAGCGTGACTTGCGAATCGAATTCCCAACTAATGCTTCGACCGATTTTGATGGTCGACCACTTATTATAAAGCTGAAGAGGTCTAGTTAACGAAAAATATACAACATTATTAAATTAAATAAAACTGATTAAATTGGGCTTACAACTCCAAAACAAAAGTTTTCTCCATATTTATTTTACACCAAATAATACTGGATCCAAAATTATGTTCATAAAAGCGTTTTTAAAAAAAACATGTTTTTTGGGTTAAATTTTAGAGTTTTTTTTTAATGTTTCGGACGTCTAGCGTGACTTGCGAATCGAATTCCCAACTAATGCTTCGACCGATTTTGATGGTCGACCACTTATTATAAAGCTGAAGAGGTCTAGTTAACGAAAAATATACAACATTACATAAAAACTACATTGAATCAGAAATACGCGTCATTTTGTAAATCTGAACTATCCAAAATCATCAAAATCATACATCTTTCCGTTTTTGTTAAATAAAACTGATTAAATTGGGCTTACAACTCCAAAACAAAAGTTTTCTCCATATTTATTTTACACCAAATAATACTGGATCCAAAATTATGTTCATAAAAGCGTTTTTAAAAAAACATGTTTTTTCGGGTTAAATTTTAGAGTTTTTTTTAATGTTTCGGACGTCTAGCGTGACTTGCGAATCGAATTCCCAACTAATGCTTCGACCGATTTTGATGGTCGACCACTTATTATAAAGCTGAAGAGGTCTAGTTAACGAAAAATATACAACATTACATAAAAACTACATTGAATCAGAAATACGCGTCATTTTGTAAATCTGAACTATCCAAAATCATCAAAATCATACATCTTTCCGTTTTTGTTAAATAAAACTGATTAAATTGGGCTTACAACTCCAAAACAAAAGTTTTCTCCATATTTATTTTACACCAAATAATACTTGATCCAAAATTATGTTCATAAAAGCGTTTTTAAAAAAACATGTTTTTTCGGGTTAAATTTTAGAGTTTTTTTTAATGTTTCGGACGTCTAGCGAATCGAATTCCCAACTAATGCTTCGACCGATTTTGATGGTCGACCACTTATTATAAAGCTGAAGAGGTCTAGTTAACGAAAAATATACAACATTACATAAAAACTACATTGAATCAGAAATACGCGTCATTTTGTAAATCTGAACTATCCAAAATCATCAAAATCATACATCTTTCCGTTTTTGTTAAATAAAACTGATTAAATTGGGCTTACAACTCCAAAACAAAAGTTTTCTCCATATTTATTTTACACCAAATAATACTGGATCCAAAATTATGTTCATAAAAGCGTTTTTAAAAAAACATGTTTTTTCGGGTTAAATTTTAGAGTTTTTTTTAATGTTTCGGACGTCTAGCGTGACTTGCGAATCGAATTCCCAACTAATGCTTCGACCGATTTTGATGGTCGACCACTTATTATAAAGCTGAAGAGGTCTAGTTAACGAAAAATATACAACATTACATAAAAACTACATTGAATCAGAAATACGCGTCATTTTGTAAATCTGAACTATCCAAAATCATCAAAATCATACATCTTTCCGTTTTTGTTAAATAAAACTGATTAAATTGGGCTTACAACTCCAAAACAAAAGTTTTCTCCATATTTATTTTACACCAAATAATACTGGATCCAAAATTATGTTCATAAAAGCGTTTTTAAAAAAACATGTTTTTTCGGGTTAAATTTTAGAGTTTTTTTTAATGTTTCGGACGTCTAGCGTGACTTGCGAATCGAATTCCCAACTAATGCTTCGACCGATTTTGATGGTCGACCACTTATTATAAAGCTGAAGAGGTCTAGTTAACGAAAAATATACAACATTACATAAAAACTACATTGAATCAGAAATACGCGTCATTTTGTAAATCTGAACTATCCAAAATCATCAAAATCATACATCTTTCCGTTTTTGTTAAATAAAACTGATTAAATTGGGCTTACAACTCCAAAACAAAAGTTTTCTCCATATTTATTTTACACCAAATAATACTGGATCCAAAATTATGTTCATAAAAGCGTTTTTAAAAAAACATGTTTTTTCGGGTTAAATTTTAGAGTTTTTTTTAATGTTTCGGACGTCTAGCGTGACTTGCGAATCGAATTCCCAACTAATGCTTCGACCTATTTTGATGGTCGACCACTTATTATAAAGCTGAAGAGGTCTAGTTAACGAAAAATATACAACATTACATAAAAACTACATTGAATCAGAAATACGCGTCATTTTGTAAATCTGAACTATCCAAAATCATCAAAATCATACATCTTTCCGTTTTTGTTAAATAAAACTGATTAAATTGGGCTTACAACTCCAAAACAAAAGTTTTCTCCATATTTATTTTACACCAAATAATACTGGATCCAAAATTATGTTCATAAAAGCGTTTTTAAAAAAACATGTTTTTTCGGGTTAAATTTTAGAGTTTTTTTTAATGTTTCGGACGTCTAGCGTGACTTGCGAATCGAATTCCCAACTAATGCTTCGACCGATTTTGATGGTCGACCACTTATTATAAAGCTGAAGAGGTCTAGTTAACGAAAAATATACAACATTACATAAAAACTACATTGAATCAGAAATACGCGTCATTTTGTAAATCTGAACTATCCAAAATCATCAAAATCATACATCTTTCCGTTTTTGTTAAATAAAACTGATTAAATTGGGCTTACAACTCCAAAACAAAAGTTTTCTCCATATTTATTTTACACCAAATAATACTGGATCCAAAATTATGTTCATAAAAGCGTTTTTAAAAAAACATGTTTTTTCGGGTTAAATTTTAGAGTTTTTTTTAATGTTTCGGACGTCTAGCGTGACTTGCGAATCGAATTCCCAACTAATGCTTCGACCGATTTTGATGGTC
Source organism: Rhingia rostrata (assembly GCA_949824845.1). NCBI lineage: Eukaryota > Metazoa > Arthropoda > Insecta > Diptera > Syrphidae > Rhingia > Rhingia rostrata. The sequence goes on along the minus strand of CATKWC010000325.1, from coordinate 17,367 downwards.
GACCACTTATTATAAAGCTGAAGAGGTCTAGTTAACGAAAAATATACAACATTACATAAAAACTACATTGAAACAGAAATACGCGTCATTTTGTAAATCTGAACTATCCAAAATCATCAAAATCATACATCTTTCCGTTTTTGTTAAATAAAACTGATTAAATTGGGCTTACAACTCCAAAACAAAAGTTTTCTCCATATTTATTTTACACCAAATAATACTGGATCCAAAATTATGTTCATAAAAGCGTTTTTAAAAAAACATGTTTTTTCGGGTTAAATTTTAGAGTTTTTTTTAATGTTTCGGACGTCTAGCGTGACTTGCGAATCGAATTCCCAACTAATGCTTCGACCGATTTTGATGGTCGACCACTTATTATAAAGCTGAAGAGGTCTAGTTAACGAAAAATATACAACATTACATAAAAACTACATTGAATCAGAAATACGCGTCATTTTGTAAATCTGAACTATCCAAAATCATCAAAATCATACATCTTTCCGTTTTTGTTAAATAAAACTGATTAAATTGGGCTTACAACTCCAAAACAAAAGTTTTCTCCATATTTATTTTACACCAAATAATACTGGATCCAAAATTATGTTCATAAAAGCGTTTTTAAAAAAACATGTTTTTTCGGGTTAAATTTTAGAGTTTTTTTTAATGTTTCGGACGTCTAGCGTGACTTGCGAATCGAATTCCCAACTAATGCTTCGACCGATTTTGATGGTCGACCACTTATTATAAAGCTGAAGAGGTCTAGTTAACGAAAAATATACAACATTACATAAAAACTACATTGAATCAGAAATACGCGTCATTTTGTAAATCTGAACTATCCAAAATCATCAAAATCATACATCTTTCCGTTTTTGTTAAATAAAACTGATTAAATTGGGCTTACAACTCCAAAACAAAAGTTTTCTCCATATTTATTTTACACCAAATAATACTGGATCCAAAATTATGTTCATAAAAGCGTTTTTAAAAAAACATGTTTTTTCGGGTTAAATTTTAGAGTTTTTTTTAATGTTTCGGACGTCTAGCGTGACTTGCGAATCGAATTCCCAACTAATGCTTCGACCGATTTTGATGGTCGACCACTTATTATAAAGCTGAAGAGGTCTAGTTAACGAAAAATATACAACATTACATAAAAACTACATTGAATCAGAAATACGCGTCATTTTGTAAATCTGAACTATCCAAAATCATCAAAATCATACATCTTTCCGTTTTTGTTAAATAAAACTGATTAAATTGGGCTTACAACTCCAAAACAAAAGTTTTCTCCATATTTATTTTACACCAAATAATACTGGATCCAAAATTATGTTCATAAAAGCGTTTTTAAAAAAACATGTTTTTTCGGGTTAAATTTTAGAGTTTTTTTTAATGTTTCGGACGTCTAGCGTGACTTGCGAATCGAATTCCCAACTAATGCTTCGACCGATTTTGATGGTCGACCACTTATTATAAAGCTGAAGAGGTCTAGTTAACGAAAAATATACAACATTACATAAAAACTACATTGAATCAGAAATACGCGTCATTTTGTAAATCTGAACTATCCAAAATCATCAAAATCATACATCTTTCCGTTTTTGTTATGTTAAATAAAACTGATTAAATTGGGCTTACAACTCCAAAACAAAAGTTTTCTCCATATTTATTTTACACCAAATAATACTGGATCCAAAATTATGTTCATAAAAGCGTTTTTAAAAAAACATGTTTTTTCGGGCTAAATTTTAGAGTTTTTTTTAATGTTTCGGACGTCTAGCGTGACTTGCGAATCGAATTCCCAACTAATGCTTCGACCGATTTTGATGGTCGACCACTTATTATAAAGCTGAAGAGGTCTAGTTAACGAAAAATATACAACATTACATAAAAACTACATTGAATCAGAAATACGCGTCATTTTGTAAATCTGAACTATCCAAAATCATCAAAATCATACATCTTTCCGTTTTTGTTAAATAAAACTGATTAAATTGGGCTTACAACTCCAAAACAAAAGTTTTCTCCATATTTATTTTACACCAAATAATACTGGATCCAAAATTATGTTCATAAAAGCGTTTTTAAAAAAACATGTTTTTTGGGTTAAATTTTAGAGTTTTTTTTAATGTTTCGGACGTCTAGCGTGACTTGCGAATCGAATTCCCAACTAATGCTTCGACCGATTTTGATGGTCGACCACTTATTATAAAGCTGAAGAGGTCTAGTTAACGAAAAATATACAACATTACATAAAAACTACATTGAATCAGAAATACGCGTCATTTTGTAAATCTGAACTATCCAAAATCATCAAAATCATACATCTTTCCGTTTTTGTTAAATAAAACTGATTAAATTGGGCTTACAACTCCAAAACAAAAGTTTTCTCCATATTTATTTTACACCAAATAATACTGGATCCAAAATTATGTTCATAAAAGCGTTTTTAAAAAAACATGTTTTTTCGGGTTAAATTTTAGAGTTTTTTTTAATGTTTCGGACGTCTAGCGTGACTTGCGAATCGAATTCCCAACTAATGCTTCGACCTATTTTGATGGTCGACCACTTATTATAAAGCTGAAGAGGTCTAGTTAACGAAAAATATACAACATTACATAAAAACTACATTGAATCAGAAATACGCGTCATTTTGTAAATCTGAACTATCCAAAATCATCAAAATCATACATCTTTCCGTTTTTGTTAAATAAAACTGATTAAATTGGGCTTACAACTCCAAAACAAAAGTTTTCTCCATATTTATTTTACACCAAATAATACTGGATCCAAAATTATGTTCATAAAAGCGTTTTTAAAAAAACATGTTTTTTCGGGTTAAATTTTAGAGTTTTTTTTAATGTTTCGGACGTCTAGCGTGACTTGCGAATCGAATTCTAAACTAATGCTTCGACCGATTTTGATGGTCGACCACTTATTATAAAGCTGAAGAGGTCTAGTTAACGAAAAATATACAACATTACATAAAAACTACATTGAATCAGAAATACGCGTCATTTTGTAAATCTGAACTATCCAAAACATACATCTTTCCGTTTTGTTAAATAAAACTGATTAAATTGGGCTTACAACTCCAAAACAAAAGTTTTCTCCATATTTATTTTACACCAAATAATACTGGATCCAAAATTATGTTCATAAAAGCGTTTTTAAAAAAACATGTTTTTTCGGGTTAAATTTTAGAGTTTTTTTTAATGTTTCGGACGTCTAGCGTGACTTGCGAATCGAATTCCCAACTAATGCTTCGACCGATTTTGATGGTCGACCACTTATTATAAAGCTGAAGAGGTCTAGTTAACGAAAAATATACAACATTACATAAAAACTACATTGAATCAGAAATACGCGTCATTTTGTAAATCTGAACTATCCAAAATCATCAAAATCATACATCTTTCCGTTTTTGTTAAATAAAACTGATTAAATTGGGCTTACAACTCCAAAACAAAAGTTTTCTCCATATTTATTTTACACCAAATAATACTGGATCCAAAATTATGTTCATAAAAGCGTTTTTAAAAAACATGTTTTTTCGGGTTAAATTTGAGTTTTTTTTAATGTTTCGGACGTCTAGCGTGACTTGCGAATCGAATTCCCAACTAATGCTTCGACCGATTTTGATGGTCGACCACTTATTATAAAGCTGAAGAGGTCTAGTTAACGAAAAATATACAACATTACATAAAAACTACATTGAATCAGAAATACGCGTCATTTTGTAAATCTGAACTATCCAAAATCATCAAAATCATACATCTTTCCGTTTTTGTTAAATAAAACTGATTAAATTGGGCTTACAACTCCAAAACAAAAGTTTTCTCCATATTTATTTTACACCAAATAATACTGGATCCAAAATTATGTTCATAAAAGCGTTTTTAAAAAAACATGTTTTTTCGGGTTAAATTTTAGAGTTTTTTTTAATGTTTCGGACGTCTAGCGTGACTTGCGAATCGAATTCCCAACTAATGCTTCGACCTATTTTGATGGTCGACCACTTATTATAAAGCTGAAGAGGTCTAGTTAACGAAAAATATACAACATTACATAAAAACTACATTGAATCAGAAATACGCGTCATTTTGTAAATCTGAACTATCCAAAATCATCAAAATCATACATCTTTCCGTTTTTGTTAAATAAAACTGATTAAATTGGGCTTACAACTCCAAAACAAAAGTTTTCTCCATATTTATTTTACACCAAATAATACTGGATCCAAAATTATGTTCATAAAAGCGTTTTTAAAAAAACATGTTTTTTCGGGTTAAATTTTAGAGTTTTTTTTAATGTTTCGGACGTCTAGCGTGACTTGCGAATCGAATTCCCAACTAATGCTTCGACCGATTTTGATGGTCGACCACTTATTATAAAGCTGAAGAGGTCTAGTTAACGAAAAATATACAACATTACATAAAAACTACATTGAATCAGAAATACGCGTCATTTTGTAAATCTGAACTATCCAAAATCATACATCTTTCCGTTTTTGTTAAATAAAACTGATTAAATTGGGCTTACAACTCCAAAACAAAAGTTTTCTCCATATTTATTTTACACCAAATAATACTGGATCCAAAATTATGTTCATAAAAGCGTTTTTAAAAAAACATGTTTTTTCGGGTTAAATTTTAGAGTTTTTTTTAATGTTTCGGACGTCTAGCGTGACTTGCGAATCGAATTCCCAACTAATGCTTCGACCGATTTTGATGGTCGACCACTTATTATAAAGCTGAAGAAGTCTAGTTAACGAAAAATATACAACATTACATAAAAACTACATTGAATCAGAAATACGCGTCATTTTGTAAATCTGAACTATCCAAAATCATCAAAATCATACATCTTTCCGTTTTTGTTAAATAAAACTGATTAAATTGGGCTTACAACTCCAAAACAAAAGTTTTCTCCATATTTATTTTACACCAAATAATACTGGATCCAAAATTATGTTCATAAAAGCGTTTTTAAAAAAACATGTTTTTTCGGGTTAAATTTTAGAGTTTTTTTTAATGTTTCGGACGTCTAGCGTGACTTGCGAATCGAATTCACAACTAATGCTTCGACCGATTTTGATGGTCGACCACTTATTATAAAGCTGAAGAGGTCTAGTTAACGAAAAATATACAACATTACATAAAAACTACATTGAATCAGAAATACGCGTCATTTTGTAAATCTGAACTATCCAAAATCATCCAAATCATACATCTTTCCGTTTTTGTTAAATAAAACTGATTAAATTGGGCTTACAACTCCAAAACAAAAGTTTTCTCCATATTTATTTTACACCAAATAATACTGGATCCAAAATTATGTTCATAAAAGCGTTTTTAAAAAAACATGTTTTTTCGGGTTAAATTTTAGAGTTTTTTTTAATGTTTCGGACGTCTAGCGTGACTTGCGAATCGAATTCCCAACTAATGCTTCGACCGATTTTGATGGTCGACCACTTATTATAAAGCTGAAGAGGTCTAGTTAACGAAAAATATACAACATTACATAAAAACTACATTGAATCAGAAATACGCGTCATTTTGTAAATCTGAACTATCCAAAATCATCAAAATCATACATCTTTCCGTTTTTGTTAAATAAAACTGATTAAATTGGGCTTACAACTCCAAAACAAAAGTTTTCTCCATATTTATTTTACACCAAATAATACTGGATCCAAAATTATGTTCATAAAAGCGTTTTTAAAAAAACATGTTTTTTCGGGTTAAATTTTAGAGTTTTTTTTAATGTTTCGGACGTCTAGCGTGACTTGCGAATCGAATTCACAACTAATGCTTCGACCGATTTTGATGGGGTCGACCACTTATTATAAAGCTGAAGAGGTCTAGTTAACGAAAAATATACAACATTACATAAAAACTACATTGAATCAGAAATACGCGTCATTTTGTAAATCTGAACTATCCAAAATCATCCAAATCATACATCTTTCCGTTTTTGTTAAATAAAACTGATTAAATTGGGCTTACAACTCCAAAACAAAAGTTTTCTCCATATTTATTTTACACCAAATAATACTGGATCCAAAATTATGTTCATAAAAGCGTTTTTAAAAAAACATGTTTTTTCGGGTTAAATTTTAGAGTTTTTTTTAATGTTTCGGACGTCTAGCGTGACTTGCGAATCGAATTCCCAACTAATGCTTCGACCGATTTTGATGGTCGACCACTAATTATAAAGCTGAAGAGGTCTAGTTAACGAAAAATATACAACATTTCATAAAAACTACATTGAATCAGAAATACGCGTCATTTTGTAAATCTGAACTATCCAAAATCATCAAAATCATACATCTTTCCGTTTTTGTTAAATAAAACTGATTAAATTGGGCTTACAACTCCAAAACAAAAGTTTTCTCCATATTTATTTTACACCAAATAATACTGGATCCAAAATTATGTTCATAAAAGCGTTTTTAAAAAAACATGTTTTTTCGGGTTAAATTTTAGAGTTTTTTTTAATGTTTCTGACGTCTAGCGTGACTTGCGAATCGAATTCCCAACTAATGCTTCGACCGATTTTGATGGTCGACCACTTATTATAAAGCTGAAGAGGTCTAGTTAACGAAAAATATACAACATTACATAAAAACTACATTGAATCAGAAATACGCGTCATTTTGTAAATCTGAACTATCCAAAATCATCAAAATCATACATCTTTCCGTTTTTGTTAAATAAAACTGATTAAATTGGGCTTACAACTCCAAAACAAAAGTTTTCTCCATATTTATTTTACACCAAATAATACTGGATCCAAAATTATGTTCATAAAAGCGTTTTTAAAAAAACATGTTTTTTCGGGTTAAATTTTAGAGTTTTTTTTAATGTTTCGGACGTCTAGCGTGACTTGCGAATCGAATTCCCAACTAATGCTTCGACCGATTTTGATGGTCGACCACTTATTATAAAGCTGAAGAGGTCTAGTTAACGAAAAATATACAACATTACATAAAAACTACATTGAATCAGAAATACGCGTCATTTTGTAAATCTGAACTATCCAAAATCATCAAAATCATACATCTTTCCGTTTTTGTTAAATAAAACTGATTAAATTGGGCTTACAACTCCAAAACAAAAGTTTTCTCCATATTTATTTTACACCAAATAATACTGGATCCAAAATTATGTTCATAAAAGCGTTTTTAAAAAAACATGTTTTTTCGGGTTAAATTTTAGAGTTTTTTTTAATGTTTCGGACGTCTAGCGTGACTTGCGAATCGAATTCCCAACTAATGCTTCGACCGATTTTGATGGTCGACCACTTATTATAAAGCTGAAGAGGTCTAGTTAACGAAAAATATACAACATTACATAAAAACTACATTGAATCAGAAATACGCGTCATTTTGTAAATCTGAACTATCCAAAATCATCAAAATCATACATCTTTCCGTTTTTGTTAAATAAAACTGATTAAATTGGGCTTACAACTCCAAAACAAAAGTTTTCTCCATATTTATTTTACACCAAATAATACTGGATCCAAAATTATGTTCATAAAAGCGTTTTTAAAAAAACATGTTTTTCGGGTTAAATTTTAGAGTTTTTTTTAATGTTTCGGACGTCTAGCGTGACTTGCGAATCGAATTCCCAACTAATGCTTCGACCGATTTTGATGGTCGACCACTTATTATAAAGCTGAAGCGGTCTAGTTAACGAAAAATATACAACATTACATAAAAACTACATTGAATCAGAAATACGCGTCATTTTGTAAATCTGAACTATCCAAAATCATCAAAATCATACATCTTTCCGTTTTTGTTAAATAAAACTGATTAAATTGGGCTTACAACTCCAAAACAAAAGTTTTCTCCATATTTATTTTACACCAAATAATACTGGATCCAAAATTATGTTCATAAAAGCGTTTTAAAAAACATGTTTTTTCGGGTTAAATTTTAGAGTTTTTTTTAATGTTTCGGACGTCTAGCGTGACTTGCGAATCGAATTCCCAACTAATGCTTCGACCAATTTCGATGGTCGACCACTAATTATAAAGCTAAAGAGGTCTAGTTAACGAAAAATATACAACATTACATAAAAACTACATTGAATCAGAAATACGCGTCATTTTGTAAATCTGAACTATCCAAAATCATCAAAATCATACATCTTTCCGTTTTGGTTAAATAAAACTGATTAAATTGGGCTTACAACTCCAAAACAAAAGTTTTCTCCATATTTATTTTACACTAAATAATACTGGATCCAAAATTATGTTCATAAAAGCGTTTTTAAAAAACATGTTTTTTCGGGTTAAATTTTAGAGTTTTTTTTAATGTTTCGGACGTCTAGCGTGACTTGCGAATCGAATTCCCAACTAATGCTTCGACCGATTATGATGGTCGACCACTTATTATAAAGCTAAAGAGGTCTAGTTAACGAAAAATATACAACATTACATAAAAACTACATTGAAGCAGAAATACGCGTCATTTTGTAAATCTGAACTATCCAAAATCATCAAAATCATACATCTTTCCGTTTTTGTTAAATAAAACTGATTAAATTGGGCTTACAACTCCAAAACAAAAGTTTTCTCCATATTTATTTTACACCAAATAATACTGGATCCAAAATTATGTTCATAAAAGCGTTTTTAAAAAAACATGTTTTTTCTGGTTAAATTTTAGAGTTTTTTTTAATGTTTCGGACGTCTAGCGTGACTTGCGAATCGAATTCCCAACTAATGCTTCGACCGATTTTGATGGTCGACCACTTATTATAAAGCTGAAGAGGTCTAGTTAACGAAAAATATACAACATTACATAAAAACTACATTGAATCAGAAATACGCGTCATTTTGTAAATCTGAACTATCCAAAATCATCAAAATCATACATCTTTCCGTTATTGTTAAATAAAACTGATTAAATTGGGCTTACAACTCCAAAACAAAAGTTTTTTCCATATTTATTTTACACCAAATAATACTGGATCCAAAATTATGTTCATAAAAGCGTTTTTAAAAAAACATGTTTTTTCGGGTTAAATTTTAGAGTTTTTTTTAATGTTTCGGACGTCTAGCGTGACTTGCGAATCGAATTCCCAACTAATGCTTCGACCGATTTTGATGGTCGACCACTTATTATAAAGCTGAAGAGGTCTAGTTAACGAAAAATATACAACATTACATAAAAACTACATTGAATCAGAAATACGCGTCATTTTGTAAATCTGAACTATCCAAAATCATCAAAATCATACATCTTTCCGTTTTTGTTAAATAAAACTGATTAAATTGGGCTTACAACTCCAAAACAAAAGTTTTCTCCATATTTATTTTACACCAAATAATACTGGATCCAAAATTATGTTCATAAAAGCGTTTTTAAAAAAACATGTTTTTTCGGGTTAAATTTTAGAGTTTTTTTAATGTTTCGGACGTCTAGCGTGACTTGCGAATCGAATTCCCAACTAATGCTTCGACCGATTTTGATGGTCGACCACTTATTATAAAGCTGAAGAGGTCTAGTTAACGAAAAATATACATTATTACATAAAAACTACATTGAATCAGAAATACGCGTCATTTTGTAAATCTGAACTATCCAAAATCATCAAATCATACATCTTTCCGTTTTTGTTAAATAAAACTGATTAAATTGGGCTTACAACTCCAAAACAAAAGTTTTCTCCATATTTATTTTACACCAAATAATACTGGATCCAAAATTATGTTCATAAAGCGTTTTTAAAAAACATGTTTTTTCGGGTTAAATTTTAGAGTTTTTTTTAATGTTTCGGACGTCTAGCGTGACTTGCGAATCGAATTCCCAACTAATGCTTCGACCGATTTTGATGGTCGACCACTTATTATAAAGCTGAAGAGGTCTAGTTAACGAAAAATATACAACATTACATAAAAACTACATTGAATCAGAAATACGCGTCATTTTGTAAATCTGAACTATCCAAAATCATCAAAATCATACATCTTTCCGTTTTTGTTAAATAAAACTGATTAAATTGGGCTTACAACTCCAAAACAAAAGTTTTCTCCATATTTATTTTACACCAAATAATACTGGATCCAAAATTCTGTTCATAAAAGCGTTTTTAAAAAAACATGTTTTTTCGGGTTAAATTTAAGAGTTTTTTTTAATGTTTCGGACGTCTAGCGTGACTTGCGAATCGAATTCCCAACTAATGCTTCGACCGATTTTGATGGTCGACCACTTATTATAAAGCTGAAGAGGTCTAGTTAACGAAAAATATACAACATTACATAAAAACTACATTGAATCAGAAATACGCGTCATTTTGTAAATCTGAACTATCCAAAATCATCAAAATCATACATCTTTCCGTTTTTGTTAAATAAAACTGATTAAATTGGGCTTACAACTCCAAAACAAAAGTTTTCTCCATATTTATTTTACACCAAATAATACTGGATCCAAAATTATGTTCATAAAAGCGTTTTTAAAAAAACATGTTTTTTCGGGTTAAATTTTAGAGTTTTTTTTAATGTTTCGGACGTCTAGCGTGACTTGCGAATCGAATTCCCAACTAATGCTTCGACCGATTTTGATGGTCGACCACTTATTATAAAGCTGAAGAGGTCTAGTTAACGAAAAATATACAACATTACATAAAAACTACATTGAATCAGAAATACGCGTCATTCTGTAAATCTGAACTATCCAAAATCATCAAAATCATACATCTTTCCGTTTTTGTTAAATAAAACTGATTAAATTGGGCTTACAACTCCAAAACAAAAGTTTTCTCCATATTTATTTTACACCAAATAATACTGGATCCAAAATTATGTTCATAAAAGCGTTTTTAAAAAAACATGTTTTTTCGGGTTAAATTTTAGAGTTTTTTTTAATGTTTCGGACGTCTAGCGTGACTTGCGAATCGAATTCCCAACTAATGCTTCGACCGATTTTGATGGTCGACCACTTATTATAAAGCTGAAGAGGTCTAGTTAACGAAAAATATACAACATTACATAAAAACTACATTGAATCAGAAATACGCGTCATTTTGTAAATCTGAACTATCCAAAATCATCAAAATCATACATCTTTCCGTTTTTGTTAAATAAAACTGATTAAATTGGGCTTACAACTCCAAAACAAAAGTTTTCTCCATATTTATTTTACACCAAATAATACTGGATCCAAAATTATGTTCATAAAAGCGTTTTTAAAAAAACATGTTTTTTCGGGTTAAATTTTAGAGTTTTTTTTAATGTTTCGGACGTCTAGCGTGACTTGCGAATCGAATTCCCAACTAATGCTTCGACCGATTTTGATGGTCGACCACTTATTATAAAGCTGAAGAGGTCTAGTTAACGAAAAATATACAACATTACATAAAAACTACATTGAATCAGAAATACGCGTCATTTTGTAAATCTGAACTATCCAAAATCATCAAAATCATACATCTTTCCGTTTTTGTTAAATAAAACTGATTAAATTGGGCTTACAACTCCAAAACAAAAGTTTTCTCCATATTTATTTTACACCAAATAATACTGGATCCAAAATTATGTTCATAAAAGCGTTTTTAAAAAACATGTTTTTTCGGGTTAAATTTTAGAGTTTTTTTAATGTTTCGGACGTCTAGCGTGACTTGCGAATCGAATTCCCAACTAATGCTTCGACCGATTTTGATGGTCGACCACTTATTATAAAGCTGAAGAGGTCTAGCTAACGAAAAATATACAACATTACATAAAAACTACATTGAATCAGAAATACGCGTCATTTTGTAAATCTGAACTATCCAAAATCATCAAAATCATACATCTTTCGTTTTTGTTAAATAAAACTGATTAAATTGGGCTTACAACTCCAAAACAAAAGTTTTCTCCATATTTATTTTACACCAAATAATACTGGATCCAAAATTATGTTCATAAAAGCGTTTTAAAAAACATGTTTTTTCGGGTTAAATTTTAGAGTTTTTTTTAATGTTTCGGACGTCTAGCGTGACTTGCGAATCGAATTCCCAACTAATGCTTCGACCGATTTTGATGGTCGACCACTTATTATAAAGCTGAAGAGGTCTAGTTAACAAAAAATATACAACATTACATAAAAACTACATTGAATTAGAAATACGCGTCATTTTGTAAATCTGAACTATCCAAAATCATCAAAATCATACATCTTTCCGTTTTTGTTAAATAAAACTGATTAAATTGGGCTTACAACTCCAAAACAAAAGTTTTCTCCATATTTATTTTACACCAAATAATACTGGATCCAAATTATGTTCATAAAAGCGTTTTTAAAAAAACATGTTTTTTCGGGTTAAATTTTAGAGTTTTTTTAATGTTTCGGACGTCTAGCGTGACTTGCGAATCGAATTCCCAACTAATGCTTCGACCGATTTTGATGGTCGACCACTTATTATAAAGCTGAAGAGGTCTAGTTAACGAAAAATATACAACATTACATAAAAACTACATTGAATCAGAAATACGCGTCATTTTGTAAATCTGAACTATCCAAAATCATCAAAATCATACATCTTTCCGTTTTTGTTAAATAAAACTGATTAAATTGGGCTTACAACTCCAAAACAAAAGTTTTCTCCATATTTATTTTACACCAAATAATACTGGATCCAAAATTATGTTCATAAAAGCGTTTTTAAAAAAACATGTTTTTTCGGGTTAAATTTTAGAGTTTTTTTTAATGTTTCGGACGTCTAGCGTGACTTGCGAATCGAATTCCCAACTAATGCTTCGACCGATTTTGATGGTCGACCACTTATTATAAAGCTGAAGAGGTCTAGTTAACGAAAAATATACAACATTACATAAAAACTACATTGAATCAGAAATACGCGTCATTTTGTAAATCTGAACTATCCAAAATCATCAAAATCATACATCTTTCCGTTTTTGTTAAATAAAACTAATTAAGTTGGGCTTACAACTCCAAAACAAAAGTTTTCTCCATATTTATTTTTAACAACCAAATAATACTGGATCCAAAATTATGTTCATAAAAGCGTTTTTAAAAAACATGTTTTTTCGGGTTAAATTTTAGAGTTTTTTTTAATGTTTCGGACGTCTAGCGTGACTTGCGAATCGAATTCCCAACTAATGCTTCGACCGATTTTGATGGTCGACCACTTATTATAAAGCTGAAGAGGTCTAGTTAACGAAAATATACAACATTACATAAAAACTACATTGAATCAGAAATACGCGTCATTTTGTAAATCTGAACTATCCAAAATCATCAAAATCATACATCTTTCCGTTTTTGTTAAATAAAACTGATTAAATTGGGCTTACAACTCCAAAACAAAAGTTTTCTCCATATTTATTTTACACCAAATAATACTGGATCCAAAATTATGTTCATAAAAGCGTTTTTAAAAAAACATGTTTTTTCGGGTTAAATTTTAGAGTTTTTTTTAATGTTTCGGACGTCTAGCGTGACTTGCGAATCGAATTCCCAACTAATGCTTCGACCGATTTGATGGTCGACCACTTATTATAAAGCTGAAGAGGTCTAGTTAACGAAAGATATACAACATTACATAAAAACTACATTGAATCAGAAATACGCGTCATTTTGTAAATCTGAACTATCCAAAATCATCAAAATCATACATCTTTCCGTTTTTGTTAATAAAACTGATTAAATTGGGCTTACAACTCCAAAACAAAAGTTTTCTCCATATTTTTTTACACCAAATAATACTGGATCCAAAATTATGTTCATAAAAGCGTTTTTAAAAAACATGTTTTTTCGGGTTAAATTTTAGAGTTTTTTTTAATGTTTCGGACGTCTAGCGTGACTTGCGAATCGAATTCCCAACTAATGCTTCGACCGATTTTGATGGTCGACCACTTATTATAAAGCTGAAGAGGTCTAGTTAACGAAAAATATACAACATTACATAAAAACTACATTGAATCAGAAATACGCGTCATTTTGTAAATCTGAACTATCCAAAATCATCAAAATCATACATCTTTCCGTTTTTGTTAAATAAAACTGATTAAATTGGGCTTACAACTCCAAAACAAAAGTTTTCTCCATATTTTTTTTACACCAAATAATACTGGATCCAAAATTATGTTCATAAAAGCGTTTTTAAAAAACATGTTTTTTCGGGTTAAATTTTAGAGTTTTTTTTAATGTTTCGGACGTCTAGCGTGACTTGCGAATCGAATTCCCAACTAATGCTTCGACCGATTTTGATGGTCGACCACTTATTATAAAGCTGAAGAGGTCTAGTTAACGAAAAATATACAACATTACATAAAAACTACATTGAATCAGAAATACGCGTCATTTTGTAAATCTGAACTATCCAAAATCATCAAAATCATACATCTTTCCGTTTTTGTTAAATAAAACTGATTAAATTGGGCTTACAACTCCAAAACAAAAGTTTTCTCCATATTTATTTTACACCAAATAATACTGGATCCAAAATTATGTTCATAAAAGCGTTTTTAAAAAAACATGTTTTTTCGGGTTAAATTTTAGAGTTTTTTTTAATGTTTCGGACGTCTAGCGTGACTTGCGAATCGAATTCCCAACTAATGCTTCGACCGATTTTGATGGTCGACCACTTATTATAAAGCTGAAGAGGTCTAGTTAACGAAAAATATACAACATTACATAAAAACTACATTGAATCAGAAATACGCGTCATTTTGTAAATCTGAACTATCCAAAATCATCAAAATCATACATCTTTCCGTTTTTGTTAAATAAAACTGATTAAATTGGGCTTACAACTCCAAAACAAAAGTTTTCTCCATATTTATTTTACACCAAATAATACTGGATCCAAAATTATGTTCATAAAAGCGTTTTAAAAAAACATGTTTTTTCGGGTTAAATTTTAGAGTTTTTTTTAATGTTTCGGACGTCTAGCGTGACTTGCGAATCGAATTCCCAACTAATGCTTCGACCGATTTTGATGGTCGACCACTTATTATAAAGCTGAAGAGGTCTAGTTAACGACAAATATACAACATTACATAAAAACTACATTGAATCAGAAATACGCGTCATTTTGTAAATCTGAACTATCCAAAATCATCAAAATCATACATCTTTCCGTTTTTGTTAAATAAAACTGATTAAATTGGGCTTACAACTCCAAAACAAAAGTTTTCTCCATATTTATTTTACACCAAATAATACTGGATCCAAAATTATGTTCATAAAAGCGTTTTTAAAAAAACATGTTTTTTCGGGTTAAATTTTAGAGTTTTTTTTAATGTTTCGGACGTCTAGCGTGACTTGCGAATCGAATTCCCAACTAATGCTTCGACCGATTTTGATGGTCGACCACTTATTATAAAGCTGAAGAGGTCTA
Organism: Rhingia rostrata; assembly: GCA_949824845.1. Taxonomy (NCBI): domain Eukaryota; kingdom Metazoa; phylum Arthropoda; class Insecta; order Diptera; family Syrphidae; genus Rhingia; species Rhingia rostrata. The sequence continues at coordinate 2,002 of CATKWC010000325.1, read as the reverse complement.
GTTAACGAAAAATATACAACATTACATAAAAACTACATTGAATCAGAAATACGCGTCATTTTGTAAATCTGAACTATCCAAAATCATCAAAATCATACATCTTTCCGTTTTTGTTAAATAAAACTGATTAAATTGGGCTTACTACTCAAAACAAAAGTTTTCTCCATATTTATTTTACACCAAATAATACTGGATCCAAAATTATGTTCATAAAAGCGTTTTTAAAAAACATGTTTTTTCGGGTTAAATTTTAGAGTTTTTTTTAATGTTTCGGACGTCTAGCGTGACTTGCGAATCGAATTCCCAACTAATGCTTCGACCGATTTTGATGGTCGACCACTTATTATAAAGCTGAAGAGGTCTAGTTAACGAAAAATATACAACATTACATAAAAACTACATTGAATCAGAAATACGCGTCATTTTGTAAATCTGAACTATCCAAAATCATCAAAATCATACATCTTTCCGTTTTTGTTAAATAAAACTGATTAAATTGGGCTTACAACTCCAAAACAAAAGTTTTCTCCATATTTATTTTACACCAAATAATACTGGATCCAAAATTATGTTCATAAAAGCGTTTTTAAAAAAACATGTTTTTTCGGGTTAAATTTTAGAGTTTTTTTTAATGTTTCGGACGTCTAGCGTGACTTGCGAATCGAATTCCCAACTAATGCTTCGACCGATTTTGATGGTCGACCACTTATTATAAAGCTGAAGAGGTCTAGTTAACGAAAAATATACAACATTACATAAAAACTACATTGAATCAGAAATACGCGTCATTTTGTAAATCTGAACTATCCAAAATCATCAAAATCATACATCTTTCCGTTTTTGTTAAATAAAACTGATTAAATTGGGCTTACAACTCCAAAACAAAAGTTTTCTCCATATTTATTTTACACCAAATAATACTGGATCCAAAATTATGTTCATAAAAGCGTTTTTAAAAAAACATGTTTTTTCGGGTTAAATTTTAGAGTTTTTTTTAATGTTTCGGACGTCTAGCGTGACTTGCGAATCGAATTCCCAACTAATGCTTCGACCGATTTTGATGGTCGACCACTTATTATAAAGCTGAAGAGGTCTAGTTAACGAAAAATATACAACATTACATAAAAACTACATTGAATCAGAAATACGCGTCATTTTGTAAATCTGAACTATCCAAAATCATCAAAATCATACATCTTTCCGTTTTGTTAAATAAAACTGATTAAATTGGGCTTACAACTCCAAAACAAAAGTTTTCTCCATATTTATTTTACACCAAATAATACTGGATCCAAAATTATGTTCATAAAAGCGTTTTTAAAAAACATGTTTTTTCGGGTTAAATTTTAGAGTTTTTTTAATGTTTCGGACGTCTAGCGTGACATGCGAATCGAATTCCCAACTAATGCTTCGACCGATTTTGATGGTCGACCACTTATTATAAAGCTGAAGAGGTCTAGTTAACGAAAAATATACAACATTACATAAAAACTACATTGAATCAGAAATACGTGTCATTTTGTAAATCTGAACTATCCAAAATCATCAAAATCATACATCTTCCGTTTTTGTTAAATAAAACTAATTAAGTTGGGCTTACAACTCCAAAACAAAAGTTTTCTCCATATTTTTTTTACACCAATAATACTGGATCCAAAATTATGTTCATAAAAGCGTTTTTAAAAAACATGTTTTTTCGGGTTAAATTTTAGAGTTTTTTTTAATGTTTCGGACGTCTAGCGTGACTTGCGAATCGAATTCCCAACTAATGCTTCGACCGATTTTGATGGTCGACCACTTATTATAAAGCTGAAGAGGTCTAGTTAACGAAAAATATACAACATTACATAAAAACTACATTGAATCAGAAATACGCGTCATTTTGTAAATCTGAACTATCCAAAATCATCAAAATCATACATCTTTCCGTTTTTGTTAAATAAAACTGATTAAATTGGGCTTACAACTCCAAAACAAAAGTTTTCTCCATATTTTTTTTTTA
>CATKWC010000324.1:0-25002 GCA_949824845.1 Rhingia rostrata | reverse complement strand
AAAACTTTTGTTTTGGAGTTGTAAGCCCAATTTAATCAGTTTTATTTAACAAAAACGGAAAGATGTATGATTTTGATGATTTTGGATAGTTCAGATTTACAAAATGACGCGTATTTCTGCTTCAATGTAGTTTTTATGTAATGTTGTATATTTTTCGTTAACTAGACCTCTTTAGCTTTATAATAAGTGGTCGACCATCAAAATCGGTCGAAGCATTAGCTGGGAATTCGATTCGCAAGTCACGCTAGACGTCCGAAACATTAAAAAAAAAACTCTAAAATTTAACCCGAAAAAACATGTTTTTTTAAAAACGCTTTTATGAACATAATTTTGGTTCCAGTATTATTTGGTGTAAAATAAATATGGAGAAAACTTTAGTTTTGGAGTTGTAAGCCCTATTTAATCAGTTTTATTTAACAAAAACGGAAAGATGTATGATTTTGATGATTTTGGATAGTTCAGATTTACAAAATGACGCGTATTTCTGCTTCAATGTAGTTTTTATGTAATGTTGTATATTTTTCGTTAACTAGACTTCTTTAGCTTTATAATAAGTGGTCGACCATCAAAATCGGTCGAAGCATTAGCTGGGAATTCGATTCGCAAGTCACGCTAGACGTCCGAAACATTAAAAAAAACTCTAAAATTTAACCCGAAAAAACATGTTTTTTTAAAAACGATTTTATGAACATAATTTTGGATCCAGTATTATTTGGTGTAAAATAAATATGAAGAAAACTTTTGTTTTGGAGTTGTAAGCCCAATTTAATCAGTTTTATTTAACAAAAACTGAAAGATGTATGATTTTGATGATTTTGGATAGTTCAGATTTACAAAATGACGCGTATTTCTGATTCAATGTAGTTTTTATGTTATGTTGTATATTTTTCGTTAACTAGACCTCTTCAGCTTTATAATCAGTGGTCGACCATCAAAATCGGTCGAATTATCAGTATTATTTGGTGTAAAATAAATATGGAGAAAACTTTAGTTTTGGAGTTGTAAGCCCTATTTAATCAGTTTTATTTAACAAAAACGGAAAGATGTATGATTTTGATGATTTTGGATAGTTCAGATTTACAAAATGACGCGTATTTCTGCTTCAATGTAGTTTTTATGTAATGTTGTATATTTTTCGTTAACTAGACTTCTTTAGCTTTATAATAAGTGGTCGACCATCAAAATCGGTCGAAGCATTAGCTGGGAATTCGATTCGCAAGTCACGCTAGACGTCCGAAACATTAAAAAAAAACTCTAAAATTTAACCCGAAAAAACATGTTTTTTTAAAAACGCTTTTATGAACATAATTTTGGATCCAGTATTATTTGGTGTAAAATAAATATGGAGAAAACTTTTGTTTTGGAGTTGTAAGCCCAATTTAATCAGTTTTATTTAACAAAAACGGAAAGATGTATGATTTTGATGATTTTGGATAGTTCAGATTTACAAAATGACGCGTATTTCTGCTTCAATGTAGTTTTTATGTAATGTTGTATATTTTTCGTTAACTAGACCTCTTTAGCTTTATAATAAGTGGTCGACGATCAAAATCGGTCGAAGCATTAGCTGGGAATTCGATTCGCAAGTCACGCTAGACGTCCGAAACATTTAAAAAAACTCTAAAATTTAACCCGAAAAAACATGTTTTTTTAAAAACGCTTTTATGAACATAATTTTGGATCCAGTATTATTTGGTGTAAAATAAATATGGAGAAAACTTTTGTTTTGGAGTTGTAAGCCCAATTTAATCAGTTTTATTTAACAAAAACGGAAAGATGTATGATTTTGATGATTTTGGATAGTTCAGATTTACAAAATGACGCGTATTTGTGCTTCAATGTAGTTTTTATGTAATGTTGTATATTTTGCGTTAACTAGACCTCTTTAGCTTTATAATAAGTGGTCGACCATCAAAATCGGTCGAAGCATTAGCTGGGAATTCGATTCGCAAGTCACGCTAGACGTCCGAAACATTAAAAAAAACTCTAAAATTTAACCCGAAAAAACATGTTTTTTTAAAAACGCTTTTATGAACATAATTTTGGATCCAGTATTATTTGGTGTAAAATAAATATGGAGAAAACTTTTGTTTTGGAGTTGTAAGCCCAATTTAATCAGTTTTATTTAACAAAAACGGAAAGATGTATGATTTTGATGATTTTAGATAGTTCAGATTTACAAAATGACGCGTATTTCTGCTTCAATGTAGTTTTTATGTAATGTTGTATATTTTTCGTTAACTAGACCTCTTTAGCTTTATAATAAGTGGTCGACCATCAAAATCGGTCGAAGCATTAGCTGGGAATTCGATTCGCAAGTCACGCTAGACGTCCGAAACATTAAAAAAAACTCTAAAATTTAACCCGAAAAAACATGTTTTTTTAAAAACGCTTTTATGAACATAATTTTGGATCCAGTATTATTTGGTGTAAAATAAATATGGAGAAAACTTTTGTTTTGGAGTTGTAAGCCCAATTTAATCAGTTTTATTTAACAAAAACGGAAAGATGTATGATTTTGATGATTTTGGATAGTTCAGATTTACAAAATGACGCGTATTTCTGCTTCAATGTAGTTTTTATGTAATGTTGTATATTTTTCGTTAACTAGACCTCTTTAGCTTTATAATAAGTGGTCGACCATCAAAATCGGTCGAAGCATTAGCTGGGAATTCGATTCGCAAGTCACGCTAGACGTCCGAAACATTAAAAAAAAACTCTAAAATTTAACCCGAAAAAACATGTTTTTTTAAAAACGCTTTTATGAACATAATTTTGGATCCAGTATTATTTGGTGTAAAATAAATATGGAGAAAACCTTTGTTTTGGAGTTGTAAGCCCAATTTAATCAGTTTTATTTAACAAAAACTGAAAGATGTATGATTTTGATAATTTTGGATAGTTCAGATTCACAAAATGACGCGTATTTCTGATTCAATGTAGTTTTTATGTAATGTTGTATATTTTTCGTTAACTAGACCTCTTCAGCTTTATAATAAGTGGTCGACCATCAAAATCGGTCGAAGCATTAGCTGGGAATTCGATTCGCAAGTCACGCTAGACGTCCGAAACATTAAAAAAAACTCTAAAATTTAACCCGAAAAAACATGTTTTTTTAAAAACGCTTTTATGAACATAATTTTGGATCCAGTATTATTTGGTGTAAAATAAATATGGAGAAAACTTTTGTTTTGGAGTTGTAAGCCCAATTTAATCAGTTTTATTTAACAAAAACGGAAAGATGTATGATTTTGATGATTTTGGATAGTTCAGATTTACAAAATGACGCGTATTTCTGCTTCAATGTAGTTTTTATGTAATATTGTATATTTTTCGTTAACTAGACCTCTTTAGCTTTATAATAAGTGGTCGACCATCAAAATCGGTCGAAGCATTAGCTGGGAATTCGATTCGCAAGTCACGCTAGACGTCCGAAACATTAAAAAAAACTCTAAAATTTAACCCGAAAAAACATGTTTTTTTAAAAACGCTTTTATGAACATAATTTTGGATCCAGTATTATTTGGTGTAAAATAAATATGGAGAAAACTTTTGTTTTGGAGTTGTAAGCCCAATTTAATCAGTTTTATTTAACAAAAACGGAAAGATGTATGATTTTGATGATTTTGGATAGTTCAGATTTACAAAATGACGCGTATTTCTGCTTCAATGTAGTTTTTATGTAATGTTGTATATTTTTCGTTAACTAGACCTCTTTAGCTTTATAATAAGTGGTCGACCATCAAAATCGGTCGGAGCATTAGCTGGGAATTCGATTCGCAAGTCACGCTAGACGTCCGAAACATTAAAAAAAACTCTAAAATTTAACCCGAAAAAACATGTTTTTTTAAAAACGCTTTTATGAACATAATTTTGGATCCAGTATTATTTGGTGTAAAATAAATATGGAGAAAACTTTTGTTTTGGAGTTGTAAGCCCAATTTAATCAGTTTTATTTAACAAAAACGGAAAGATGTATGATTTTGATGATTTTGGATAGTTCAGATTTACAAAATGACGCGTATTTCTGCTTCAATGTAGTTTTTATGTAATGTTGTATATTTTTCGTCTTGACCTCTTTAGCTTTATAATAAGTGGTCGACCATCAAAATCGGTCGAAGCATTAGCTGGGAATTCGATTCGCAAGTCACGCTAGACGTCCGAAACATTAAAAAAAACTCTAAAATTTAACCCGAAAAAACATGTTTTTTTAAAAACGCTTTTATGAACATAATTTTGGATCCAGTATTATTTGGTGTAAAATAAATATGGAGAAAACTTTTGTTTTGGAGTTGTAAGCCCAATTTAATCAGTTTTATTTAACAAAAACTGAAAGATGTATGATTTTGATGATTTTGGATAGTTCAGATTTACAAAATGACGCGTATTTCTGATTCAATGTAGTTTTTATGTAATGTTGTATATTTTTCGTTAACTAGACCTCTTCAGCTTTATAATCAGTGGTCGACCATCAAAATCGGTCGAAGCATTAGCTGGGAATTCGATTCGCAAGTCACGCTAGACGTCCGAAACATTAAAAAAAACTCTAAAATTTAACCCGAAAAAACATGTTTTTTTAAAAACGCTTTTATGAACATAATTTTGGATCCAGTATTATTTGGTGTAAAATAAATATGGAGAAAACTTTTGTTTTGGAGTTGTAAGCCCAATTTAATCAGTTTTATTTAACAAAAACTGAAGGATGTATGATTTTGATGATTTTGGATAGTTCAGATTTACAAAATGACGCGTATTTCTGATTCAATGTAGTTTTTATGTAATGTTGTATATTTTTCGTTAACTAGACCTCTTCAGCTTTATAATCAGTGGTCGACCATCAAAATCGGTCGAAGCATTAGTTGGGAATTCGATTCGCAAGTCACGCTAGACGTCCGAAACATTAAAAAAACTCTAAAATTTAACCCGAAAAAACATGTTTTTTTAAAAACGCTTTTATGAACATAATTTTGGATCCAGTATTATTTGGTGTATAATAAATATGGAGAAAACTTTTGTTTTGGAGTTGTAAGCCCAATTTAATCAGTTTTATTTAACAAAAACGGAAAGATGTATGATTTTGATGATTTTGGATAGTTCAGATTTACAAAATGACGCGTATTTCTGCTTCAATGTAGTTTTTATGTAATTTTGTATATTTTTCGTTAACTAGACCTCTTTAGCTTTATAATAAGTGGTCGACCATCAAAATCGGTCGAAGCATTAGCTGGGAATTCGATTCGCAAGTCACGCTAGACGTCCGAAACATTAAAAAAAACTCTAAAATTTAACCCGAAAAAACATATTTTTTTAAAAACGCTTTTATGAACATAATTTTGGATCCAGTTTTCGATTTCGCAAGTCACGCTAGACGTCCGAAACATTAAAAAAAACTCTAAAATTTAACCCGAAAAAACATATTTTTTTAAAAACGCTTTTATGAACATAATTTTGGATCCATAATTTTACACCATATTTATTTGGTGTAAAATAAATATGGAGAAAACTTTTGTTTGGAGTTGTAAGCCCAATTTAATCAGTTTTATTTAACAAAAACGGAAAGATGTATGATTTTGATGATTTTGGATAGTTCAGATTTACAAAATGACGCGTATTTCTGCTTCAATGTAGTTTTTATGTAATGTTGTATATTTTTCGTTAACTAGACCTCTTTAGCTTTATAATAAGTGGTCGACCATCAAAATCGGTCGAAGCATTAGCTGGGAATTCGATGCGCAAGTCACGCTAGACGTCCGAAACATTAAAAAAAACTCTAAAATTTAACCCGAAAAAACATGTTTTTTTAAAAACGCTTTTATGAACATAATTTTGGATCCAGTATTATTTGGTGTAAAATAAATATGGAGAAAACTTTTGTTTTGGAGTTGTAAGCCCAATTTAATCAGTTTTATTTAACAAAAACGGAAAGATGTATGATTTTGATGATTTTGGATAGTTCAGATTTACAAAATGACGCGTATTTCTGCTTCAATGTAGTTTTTATGTAATGTTGTATATTTTTCGTTAACAAGACCTCTTTAGCTTTATAATAAGTGGTCGACCATCAAAATCGGTCGAAGCATTAGCTGGGAATTCGATTCGCAAGTCACGCTAGACGTCCGAAACATTAAAAAAAAACTCTAAAATTTAACCCGAAAAAACATGTTTTTTTAAAAACGCTTTTATGAACATAATTTTGGATCCAGTATTATTTGGTGTAAAATAAATATGGAGAAAACTTTTGTTTTGGAGTTGTAAGCCCAATTTAATCAGTTTTATTTAACAAAAACGGAAAGATGTATGATTTTGATGATTTTGGATAGTTCAGATTTACAAAATGACGCGTATTTCTGCTTCAATGTAGTTTTTATGTAATGTTGTATATTTTTCGTTAACTAGACCTCTTTAGCTTTATAATAAGTGGTCGACCATCAAAATCGGTCGAAGCATTAGCTGGGAATTCGATTCGCAAGTCACGCTAGACGTCCGAAACATTAAAAAAAACTCTAAAATTTAACCCGAAAAAACATGTTTTTTTAAAAACGCTTTTATGAACATAATTTTGGATCCAGTATTATTTGGTGTAAAATAAATATGGAGAAAACTTTTGTTTTGGAGTTGTAAGCCCAATTTAATCAGTTTTATTTAACAAAAACGGAAAGATGTATGATTTTGATGATTTTGGATAGTTCAGATTTACAAAATGACGCGTATTTCTGCTTCAATGTAGTTTTTATGTAATGTTGTATATTTTTCGTTAACTAGACCTCTTTAGCTTTATAATAAGTGGTCGACCATCAAAATCGGTCGAAGCATTAGCTGGGAATTCGATTCGCAAGTCACGCTAGACGTCCGAAACATTAAAAAAAACTCTAAAATTTAACCCGAAAAAACATGTTTTTTTAAAAACGCTTTTATGAACATAATTTTGGATCCAGTATTATTTGGTGTAAAATAAATATGGAGAAAACTTTTGTTTTGGAGTTGTAAGCCCAATTTAATCAGTTTTATTTAACAAAAACGGAAAGATGTATGATTTTGATGATTTTGGATAGTTCAGATTTACAAAATGACGCGTATTTCTGCTTCAATGTAGTTTTTATGTAATGTTGTATATTTTTCGTCTTGACCTCTTTAGCTTTATAATAAGTGGTCGACCATCAAAATCGGTCGAAGCATTAGCTGGGAATTCGATTCGCAAGTCACGCTAGACGTCCGAAACATTAAAAAAAACTCTAAAATTTAACCCGAAAAAACATGTTTTTTTAAAAACGCTTTTATGAACATAATTTTGGATCCAGTATTATTTGGTGTAAAATAAATATGGAGAAAACTTTTGTTTTGGAGTTGTAAGCCCAATTTAATCAGTTTTATTTAACAAAAACTGAAAGATGTATGATTTTGATGATTTTGGATAGTTCAGATTTACAAAATGACGCGTATTTCTGATTCAATGTAGTTTTTATGTAATGTTGTATATTTTTCGTTAACTAGACCTCTTCAGCTTTATAATCAGTGGTCGACCATCAAAATCGGTCGAAGCATTAGTTGGGAATTCGATTCGCAAGTCACGCTAGACGTCCGAAACATTAAAAAAACTCTAAAATTTAACCCGAAAAAACATGTTTTTTTAAAAACGCTTTTATGAACATAATTTTGGATCCAGTATTATTTGGTGTATAATAAATATGGAGAAAACTTTTGTTTTGGAGTTGTAAGCCCAATTTAATCAGTTTTATTTAACAAAAACGGAAAGATGTATGATTTTGATGATTTTGGATAGTTCAGATTTACAAAATGACGCGTATTTCTGCTTCAATGTAGTTTTTATGTAATTTTGTATATTTTTCGTTAACTAGACCTCTTTAGCTTTATAATAAGTGGTCGACCATCAAAATCGGTCGAAGCATTAGCTGGGAATTCGATTCGCAAGTCACGCTAGACGTCCGAAACATTAAAAAAAACTCTAAAATTTAACCCGAAAAAACATGTTTTTTTAAAAACGCTTTTATGAACATAATTTTGGATCCAGTATTATTTGGTGTAAAATAAATATGGAGAAAACTTTTGTTTTGGAGTTGTAAGCCCAATTTAATCAGTTTTATTTAACAAAAACGGAAAGATGTATGATTTTGATGATTTTGGATAGTTCAGATTTACAAAATGACGCGTATTTCTGCTTCAATGTAGTTTTTATGTAATGTTGTATATTTTTCGTTAACTAGACCTCTTTAGCTTTATAATAAGTGGTCGACCATCAAAATCGGTCGAAGCATTAGCTGGGAATTCGATGCGCAAGTCACGCTAGACGTCCGAAACATTAAAAAAAACTCTAAAATTTAACCCGAAAAAACATGTTTTTTTAAAAACGCTTTTATGAACATAATTTTGGATCCAGTATTATTTGGTGTAAAATAAATATGGAGAAAACTTTTGTTTTGGAGTTGTAAGCCCAATTTAATCAGTTTTATTTAACAAAAACGGAAAGATGTATGATTTTGATGATTTTGGATAGTTCAGATTTACAAAATGACGCGTATTTCTGCTTCAATGTAGTTTTTATGTAATGTTGTATATTTTTCGTTAACTAGACCTCTTTAGCTTTATAATAAGTGGTCGACCATCAAAATCGGTCGAAGCATTAGCTGGGAATTCGATTCGCAAGTCACGCTAGACGTCCGAAACATTAAAAAAAACTCTAAAATTTAACCCGAAAAAACATGTTTTTTTAAAAACGCTTTTATGAACATAATTTTGGATCCAGTATTATTTGGTGTAAAATAAATATGGAGAAAACTTTTGTTTTGGAGTTGTAAGCCCAATTTAATCAGTTTTATTTAACAAAAACGGAAAGATGTATGATTTTGATGATTTTGGATAGTTCAGATTTACAAAATGACGCGTATTTCTGCTTCAATGTAGTTTTTATGTAATGTTGTATATTTTTCGTTAACTAGACCTCTTTAGCTTTATAATAAGTGGTCGACCATCAAAATCGGTCGAAGCATTAGCTGGGAATTCGATTCGCAAGTCACGCTAGACGTCCGAAACATTAAAAAAAACTCTAAAATTTAACCCGAAAAAAAATGTTTTTTTAAAAACGCTTTTATGAACATAATTTTGGATCCAGTATTATTTGGTGTAAAATAAATATGGAGAAAACTTTTGTTTTGGAGTTGTAAGCCCAATTTAATCAGTTTTATTTAACAAAAACGGAAAGATGTATGATTTTGATGATTTTGGATAGTTCAGATTTACAAAATGACGCGTATTTCTGCTTCAATGTAGTTTTTATGTAATTTTGTATATTTTTCGTTAACTAGACCTCTTTAGCTTTATAATAAGTGGTCGACCATCAAAATCGGTCGAAGCATTAGCTGGGAATTCGATTCGCAATTCACGCTAGACGTCCGAAACATTAAAAAAAACTCTAAAATTTAACCCGAAAAAACATGTTTTTTTAAAAACGCTTTTATGAACATAATTTTGGATCCAGTATTATTTGGTGTAAAATAAATATGGAGAAAACTTTTGTTTTGGAGTTGTAAGCCCAATTTAATCAGTTTTATTTAACAAAAACGGAAAGATGTATGATTTTGATGATTTTGGATAGTTCAGATTTACAAAATGACGCGTATTTCTGCTTCAATGTAGTTTTTATGTAATGTTGTATATTTTTCGTTAACTAGACCTCTTTAGCTTTATAATAAGTGGTCGACCATCAAAATCGGTCGAAGCATTAGCTGGGAATTCGATTCGCAAGTCACGCTAGACGTCCGAAACATTAAAAAAAACTCTAAAATGTAACCCGAAAAAACATGTTTTTTTAAAAACGCTTTTATGAACATAATTTTGGATCCAGTATTATTTGGTGTAAAATAAATATGGAGAAAACTTTTGTTTTGGAGTTGTAAGCCCAATTTAATCAGTTTTATTTAACAAAAACTGAAAGATGTATGATTTTGATGATTTTGGATAGTTCAGATTTACAAAATGACGCGTATTTCTGCTTCAATGTAGTTTTTATGTAATGTTGTATATTTTTCGTTAACTAGACCTCTTTAGCTTTATAATAAGTGGTCGACCATCAAAATCGGTCGAAGCATTAGCTGGGAATTCGATTCGCAAGTCACGCTAGACGTCCGAAACATTAAAAAAAACTCTAAAATTTAACCCGAAAAAACATGTTTTTTTAAAAACGCTTTTATGAACATAATTTTGGATCCAGTATTATTTGGTGTAAAATAAATATGGAGAAAACTTTTGTTTTGGAGTTGTAAGCCCAATTTAATCAGTTTTATTTAACAAAAACGGAAAGATGTATGATTTTGATGATTTTGGATAGTTCAGATTTACAAAATGACGCGTATTTCTGCTTCAATGTAGTTTTTATGTAATGTTGTATATTTTTCGTTAACTAGACCTCTTTAGCTTTATAATAAGTGGTCGACCATCAAAATCGGTCGAAGCATTAGCTGGGAATTCGATTCGCAAGTCACGCTAGACGTCCGAAACATTAAAAAAAACTCTAAAATTTAACCGGAAAAAACATGTTTTTTTAAAAACGCTTTTATGAACATAATTTTGGATCCAGTATTATTTGGTGTAAAATAAATATGGAGAAAACTTTTGTTTTGGAGTTGTAAGCCCAATTTAATCAGTTTTATTTAACAAAAACGGAAAGATGTATGATTTTGATGATTTTGGATAGTTCAGATTTACAAAATGACGCGTATTTCTGCTTCAATGTAGTTTTTATGTAATGTTGTATATTTTTCGTTAACTAGACCTCTTAAGCTTTATAATAAGTGGTCGACCATCAAAATCGGTCGAAGCATTAGCTGGGAATTCGATGCGCAAGTCACGCTAGACGTCCGAAACATTAAAAAAAACTCTAAAATTTAACCCGAAAAAACATGTTTTTTTAAAAACGCTTTTATGAACATAATTTTGGATCCAGTATTATTTGGTGTAAAATAAATATGGAGAAAACTTTTGTTTTGGAGTTGTAAGCCCAATTTAATCAGTTTTATTTAACAAAAACGGAAAGATGTATGATTTTGATGATTTTGGATAGTTCAGATTTACAAAATGACGCGTATTTCTGCTTCAATGTAGTTTTTATGTAATGTTGTATATTTTTCGTTAACTAGACCTCTTTAGCTTTATAATAAGTGGTCGACCATCAAAATCGGTCGAAGCATTAGCTGGGAATTCGATTCGCAAGTCACGCTAGACGTCCGAAACATTAAAAAAAACTCTAAAATTTAACCCGAAAAAACATGTTTTTTTAAAAACGCTTTTATGAACATAATTTTGGATCCAGTATTATTTGGTGTAAAATAAATATGGAGAAAACTTTTGTTTTGGAGTTGTAAGCCCAATTTAATCAGTTTTATTTAACAAAAACGGAAAGATGTATGATTTTGATGATTTTGGATAGTTCAGATTTACAAAATGACGCGTATTTCTGCTTCAATGTAGTTTTTATGTAATGTTGTATATTTTTCGTTAACTAGACCTCTTTAGCTTTATAATAAGTGGTCGACCATCAAAATCGGTCGAAGCATTAGCTGGGAATTCGATTCGCAAGTCACGCTAGACGTCCGAAACATTAAAAAAAACTCTAAAATTTAACCCGAAAAAACATGTTTTTTTAAAAACGCTTTTATGAACATAATTTTGGATCCAGTATTATTTGGTGTAAAATAAATATGGAGAAAACTTTTGTTTTGGAGTTGTAAGCCCAATTTAATCAGTTTTATTTAACAAAAACGGAAAGATGTATGATTTTGATGATTTTGGATAGTTCAGATTTACAAAATGACGCGTATTTCTGCTTCAATGTAGTTTTTATGTAATGTTGTATATTTTTCGTTAACTAGACCTCTTTAGCTTTATAATAAGTGGTCGACCATCAAAATCGGTCGAAGCATTAGCTGGGAATTCGATTCGCAAGTCACGCTAGACGTCCGAAACATTAAAAAAAACTCTAAAATTTAACCCGAAAAAACATGTTTTTTTAAAAACGCTATTATGAACATAATTTTGGATGCAGTATTATTTGGTGTAAAATAAATATGGAGAAAACTTTTGTTTTGGAGTTGTAAGCCCAATTTAATCAGTTTTATTTAACAAAAACGGAAAGATGTATGATTTTGATGATTTTGGATAGTTCAGATTTACAAAATGACGCGTATTTCTGCTTCAATGTAGTTTTTATGTAATGTTGTATATGTTTCGTTAACTAGACCTCTTTAGCTTTATAATAAGTGGTCGACCATCAAAATCGGTCGAAGCATTAGCTGGGAATTCGATTCGCAAGTCACGCTAGACGTCCGAAACATTAAAAAAAACTCTAAAATTTAACCCGAAAAAACATGTTTTTTTAAAAACGCTTTTATGAACATAATTTTGGATCCAGTATTATTTGGTGTAAAATAGATATGGAGAAAACTTTTGTTTTGGAGTTGTAAGCCCAATTTAATCAGTTTTATGGAACAAAAACGGAAAGATGTATGATTTTGATGATTTTGGATAGTTCAGATTTACAAAATGACGCGTATTTCTGCTTCAATGTAGTTTTTATGTAATGTTGTATATTTTTCGTTAACTAGACCTCTTTAGCTTTATAATAAGTGGTCGACCATCAAAATCGGTCGAAGCATTAGCTGGGAATTCGATTCGCAAGTCACGCTAGACGTCCGAAACATTAAAAAAAACTCTAAAATTTAACCCGAAAAAACATGTTTTTTTAAAAACGCTTTTATGAACATAATTTTGGATCCAGTATTATTTGGTGTAAAATAAATATGGAGAAAACTTTTGTTTTGGAGTTGTAAGCCCAATTTAATCAGTTTTATTCAGATTTACAAAATGACGCGTATTTCTGCTTCAATGTAGTTTTTATGTAATGTTGTATATGTTTCGTTAACTAGACCTCTTTAGCTTTATAATAAGTGGTCGACCATCAAAATCGGTCGAAGCATTAGCTGGGAATTCGATTCGCAAGTCACGCTAGACGTCCGAAACATTAAAAAAAACTCTAAAATTTAACCCGAAAAAACATGTTTTTTTAAAAACGCTTTTATGAACATAATTTTGGATCCAGTATTATTTGGTGTAAAATAGATATGGAGAAAACTTTTGTTTTGGAGTTGTAAGCCCAATTTAATCAGTTTTATGGAACAAAAACGGAAAGATGTATGATTTTGATGATTTTGGATAGTTCAGATTTACAAAATGACGCGTATTTCTGCTTCAATGTAGTTTTTATGTAATGTTGTATATTTTTCGTTAACTAGACCTCTTTAGCTTTATAATAAGTGGTCGACCATCAAAATCGGTCGAAGCATTAGCTGGGAATTCGATTCGCAAGTCACGCTAGACGTCCGAAACATAAAAAAAAACTCTAAAATTTAACCCGAAAAAACATGTTTTTTTAAAAACGCTTTTATGAACATAATTTTGGATCCAGTATTATTTGGTGTAAAATAAATATGGAGAAAACTTTTGTTTTGGAGTTGTAAGCCCAATTTAATCAGTTTTATTTAACAAAAACGGAAAGATGTATGATTTTGATGATTTTGGATAGTTCAGATTTACAAAATGACGCGTATTTCTGCTTCAATGTAGTTTTTATGTAATGTTGTATATTTTTCGTTAACTAGACCTCTTCAGCTTTATAATCAGTGGTCGACCATCAAAATCGGTCGAAGCATTAGCTGGGAATTCGATTCGCAAGTCACGCTAGACGTCCGAAACATTAAAAAAAACTCTAAAATTTAACCCGAAAAAACATGTTTTTTTAAAAACGCTTTTATGAACATAATTTTGGATCCAGTATTATTTGGTGTAAAATAAATATGGAGAAAACTTTTGTTTTGGAGTTGTAAGCCCAATTTAATCAGTTTTATTTAACAAAAACTGAAAGATGTATGATTTTGATGATTTTGGATAGTTCAGATTTACAAAATGACGCGTATTTCTGATTCAATGTAGTTTTTATGTAATGTTGTATATTTTTCGTTAACAAGACCTCTTCAGCTTTATAATCAGTGGTCGACCATCAAAATCGGTCGAAGCGTTAGTTGGGAATTCGATTCGCAAGTCACGCTAGACGTCCGAAACATTAAAAAAAACTCTAAAATTTAACCCGAAAAAACATGTTTTTTTAAAAACGCTTTTATGAACATAATTTTGGATCCAGTATTATTTGGTGTAAAATAAATATGGAGAAAACTTTTGTTTTGGAGTTGTAAGCCCAATTTAATCAGTTTTATTTAACAAAAACGGAAAGATGTATGATTTTGATGATTTTGGATAGTTCAGATTTACAAAATGACGCGTATTTCTGCTTCAATGTAGTTTTTATGTAATGTTGTATATTTTTCGTTAACTAGACCTCTTTAGCTTTATAATAAGTGGTCGACCATCAAAATCGGTCGAAGCATTAGCTGGGAATTCGATTCGCAAGTCACGCTAGACGTCCGAAACATTAAAAAAAACTCTAAAATTTAACCCGAAAAAACATGTTTTTTTAAAAACGCTTTTATGAACATAATTTTGGATCCAGTATTATTTGGTGTAAAATAAATATGGAGAAAACTTTTGTTTTGGAGTTGTAAGCCCAATTTAATCAGTTTTATTTAACAAAAACGGAAAGATGTATGATTTTGATGATTTTGGATAGTTCAGATTTACAAAATGACGCGTATTTCTGCTTCAATGTAGTTTTTATGTAATGTTGTATATTTTTCGTTAACTAGACCTCTTTAGCTTTATAATAAGTGGTCGACCATCAAAATCGGTCGAAGCATTAGCTGGGAATTCGATTCGCAAGTCACGCTAGACGTCCGAAACATTAAAAAAAACTCTAAAAATTAACCCGAAAAAACATTTTTTTTTAAAAACGCTTTTATGAACATAATTTTGGATCCAGTATTATTTGGTTTAAAATAAATATGGAGAAAACTTTTGTTTTGGAGTTGTAAGCCCAATTTAATCAGTTTTATTTAACAAAAACGGAAAGATGTATGATTTTGATGATTTTGGATAGTTCAGATTTACAAAATGACGCGTATTTCTGCTTCAATGTAGTTTTTATGTAATGTTGTATATTTTTCGTTAACTAGACCTCTTTGGCTTTATAATAAGTGGTCGACCATCAAAATCGGTCGAAGCATTAGCTGGGAATTCGATTCGCAAGTCACGCTAGACGTCCGAAACATTAAAAAAAACTCTAAAATTTAACCCGAAAAAACATGTTTTTTTAAAAACGCTTTTATGAACATAATTTTGGATCCAGTATTATTTGTTGTAAAATAAATATGGAGAAAACTTTTGTTTTGGAGTTGTAAGCCCAATTTAATCAGTTTTATTTAACAAAAACGGAAAGATGTATGATTTTGATGATTTTGGATAGTTCAGATTTACAAAATGACGCGTATTTCTGCTTCAATGTAGTTTTTATGTAATGTTGTATATTTTTCGTTAACTAGACCTCTTTAGCTTTATAATAAGTGGTCGACCATCAAAATCGGTCGAAGCATTAGCTGGGAATTCGATTCGCAAGTCACGCTAGACGTCCGAAACATTAAAAAAAACTCTAAAATTTAACCCGAAAAAACATGTTTTTTTAAAAACGCTTTTATGAACATAATTTTGGATCCAGTATTATTTGGTGTAAAATAAATATGGAGAAAACTTTTGTTTTGGAGTTGTAAGCCCAATTTAATCAGTTTTATTTAACAAAAACGGAAAGATGTATGATTTTGATGATTTTGGATAGTTCAGATTTACAAAATGACGAGTATTTCTGCTTCAATGTAGTTTTTATGTAATGTTGTATATTTTTCGTTAACTAGACCTCTTTAGCTTTATAATAAGTGGTCGACCATCAAAATCGGTCGAAGCATTAGCTGGGAATTCGATTCGCAAGTCACGCTAGACGTCCGAAACATTAAAAAAAACTCTAAAATTTAACCCGAAAAAACATGTTTTTTTAAAAACGCTTTTATGAACATAATTTTGGATCCAGTATTATTTGGTGTAAAATAAATATGGAGAAAACTTTTGTTTTGGAGTTGTAAGCCCAATTTAATCAGTTTTATTTAACAAAAACGGAAAGATGTATGATTTTGATGATTTTGGATAGTTCAGATTTACAAAATGACGCGTATTTCTGCTTCAATGTAGTTTTTATGTAATGTTGTATATTTTTCGTTAACTAGACCTCTTTAGCTTTATAATAAGTGGTCGACCATCAAAATCGGTCGAAGCATTAGCTGGGAATTCGATTCGCAAGTCACGCTAGACGTCCGAAACATTAAAAAAAACTCTAAAATTTAACCCGAAAAAACATGTTTTTTTAAAAACGCTTTTATGAACATAATTTTGGATCCAGTATTATTTGGTGTAAAATAAATATGGAGAAAACTTTTGTTTTGGAGTTGTAAGCCCAATTTAATCAGTTTTATTTAACAAAAACGGAAAGATGTATGATTTTGATGATTTTGGATAGTTTAGATTTACAAAATGACGCGTATTTCTGCTTCAATGTAGTTTTTATGTAATGTTGTATATTTTTCGTTAACTAGACCTCTTTAGCTTTATAATAAGTGGTCGACCATCAAAATCGGTCGAAGCATTAGCTGGGAATTCGATTCGCAAGTCACGCTAGACGTCCGAAACATTAAAAAAAACTCTAAAATTTAACCCGAAAAAACATGTTTTTTTAAAAACGCTTTTATGAACATAATTTTGGATCCAGTATTATTTGGTGTAAAATAAATATGGAGAAAACTTTTGTTTTGGAGTTGTAAGCCCAATTTAATCAGTTTTATTTAACAAAAACGGAAAGATGTATGATTTTGATGATTTTGGATAGTTCAGATTTACAAAATGACGAGTATTTCTGCTTCAATGTAGTTTTTATGTAATGTTGTATATTTTTCGTTAACTAGACCTCTTTAGCTTTATAATAAGTGGTCGACCATCAAAATCGGTCGAAGCATTAGCTGGGAATTCGATTCGCAAGTCACGCTAGACGTCCGAAACATTAAAAAAAAACTCTAAAATTTAACCCGAAAAAACATGTTTTTTTAAAAACACTTTTATGAACATAATTTTGGATCCAGTATTATTTGGTGTAAAATAAATATGGAGAAAACTTTTGTTTTGGAGTTGTAAGCCCAATTTAATCAGTTTTATTTAACAAAAACGGAAAGATGTATGATTTTGATGATTTTGGATAGTTCAGATTTACAAAATGACGCGTATTTCTGATTCAATGTAGTTTTTATGTAATGTTGTATATTTTTCGTTAACTAGACCTCTTTAGCTTTATAATAAGTGGTCGACCATCAAAATCGGTCGAAGCATTAGCTGGGAATTCGATTCGCAAGTCACGCTAGACGTCCGAAACATTAAAAAAACTCTAAAATTTAACCCGAAAAAACATGTTTTTTTAAAAACGCTTTTATGAACATAATTTTGGATCCAGTATTATTTGGTGTAAAATAAATATGGAGAAAACTTTTGTTTTGGAGTTGTAAGCCCAATTTAATCAGTTTTATTTAACAAAAACGGAAAGATGTATGATTTTGATGATTTTGGATAGTTCAGATTTACAAAATGACGCGTATTTCTGCTTCAATGTAGTTTTTATGTAATGTTGTATATTTTTCGTTAACTAGACCTCTTTAGCTTTATAATAAGTGGTCGACCATCAAAATCGGTCGAAGCATTAGCTGGGAATTCGATTCGCAAGTCACGCTAGACGTCCGAAACATTAAAAAAAACTCTAAAATTTAACCCGAAAAAACATGTTTTTTTAAAAACGCTTTTATGAACATAATTTTGGATCCAGTATTATTTGGTGTAAAATAAATATGGAGAAAACTTTTGTTTTGGAGTTGTAAGCCCAATTTAATCAGTTTTATTTAACAAAAACGGAAAGATGTATGATTTTGATGATTTTGGATAGTTCAGATTTACAAAATGACGCGTATTTCTGCTTCAATGTAGTTTTTATGTAATGTTGTATATTTTTCGTTAACTAGACCTCTTTAGCTTTATAATAAGTGGTCGACCATCAAAATCGGTCGAAGCATTAGCTGGGAATTCGATTCGCAAGTCACGCTAGACGTCCGAAACATTAAAAAAAACTCTAAAATTTAACCCGAAAAAACATGTTTTTTTAAAAACGCTTTTATGAACATAATTTTGGATCCAGTATTATTTGGTGTAAAATAAATATGGAGAAAACTTTTGTTTTGGAGTTGTAAGCCCAATTTAATCAGTTTTATTTAACAAAAACTGAAAGATGTATGATTTTGATGATTTTGGATAGTTCAGATTTACAAAATGACGCGTATTTCTGCTTCAATGTAGTTTTTATGTAATGTTGTATATTTTTCGTTAACTAGACCTCTTCAGCTTTATAATCAGTGGTCGACCATCAAAATCGGTCGAAGCATTAGTTGGGAATTCGATTCGCAAGTCACGCTAGACGTCCGAAACATTAAAAAAAACTCTAAAATTTAACCTGAAAAAACATGTTTTTTTAAAAACGCTTTTATGAACATAATTTTGGATCCAGTATTATTTGGTGTAAAATAAATATGGAGAAAACTTTTGTTTTGGAGTTGTAAGCCCAATTTAATCAGTTTTATTTAACAAAAACGGAAAGATGTATGATTTTGATGATTTTGGATAGTTCAGATTTACAAAATGACGCGTATTTCTGCTTCAATGTAGTTTTTATGTAATGTTGTATATTTTTCGTTAACTAGACCTCTTTAGCTTTATAATAAGTGGTCGACCATCAAAATCGGTCGAAGCATTAGTTGGGAATTCGATTCGCAAGTCACGCTAGACGTCCGAAACATTAAAAAAAACTCTAAAATTTAACCCGAAAAAACATGTTTTTTTAAAAACGCTTTTATGAACATAATTTTGGATCCAGTATTATTGGTGTAAAATAAATATGGAGAAAACTTTTGTTTTGGAGTTGTAAGCCCAATTTAATCAGTTTTATTTAACAAAAACGGAAAGATGTATGATTTTGATGATTTTGGATAGTTCAGATTTACAAAATGACGCGTATTTCTGCTTCAATGTAGTTTTTATGTAATGTTGTATATTTTTCGTTAACTAGACCTCTTTAGCTTTATAATAAGTGGTCGACCATCAAAATCGGTCGAAGCATTAGCTGGGAATTCGATTCGCAAGTCACGCTAGACGTCCGAAACATTAAAAAAAACTCTAAAATTTAACCCGAAAAAACATGTTTTTTTAAAAACGCTTTTATGAACATAATTTTGGATCCAGTATTATTTGGTGTAAAATAAATATGGAGAAAACTTTTGTTTTGGAGTTGTAAGCCCAATTTAATCAGTTTTATTTAACAAAAACGGAAAGATGTATGATTTTGATGATTTTGGATAGTTCAGATTTACAAAATGACGCGTATTTCTGCTTCAATGTAGTTTTTATGTAATGTTGTATATTTTTCGTTAACTAGACCTCTTTAGCTTTATAATAAGTGGTCGACCATCAAAATCGGTCGAAGCATTAGTTGGGAATTCGATTCGCAAGTCACGCTAGACGTCCGAAACATTAAAAAAAACTCTAAAATTTAACCCGAAAAAACATGTTTTTTTAAAAACGCTTTTATGAACATAATTTTGGATCCAGTATTATTTGGTGTAAAATAAATATTGAGAAAACTTTTCTTTTGGAGTTGTAAGCCCAATTTAATCAGTTTTATTTAACAAAAACTGAAAGATGTATGATTTTGATGATTTTGGATAGTTCAGATTTACAAAATGACGCGTATTTCTGATTCAATGTAGTTTTTATGTAATGTTGTATATTTTTCGATAACTAGACCTCTTCAGCTTTATAATCAGTGGTCGACCATCAAAATCGGTCGAAGCATTAGTTGGGAATTCGATTCGCAAGTCACGCTAGACGTCCGAAACATTAAAAAAAACTCTAAAATTTAACCCGAAAAAACATGTTTTTTTAAAAACGCTTTTATGAACATAATTTTGAATCCAGTATTATTTGGTGTAAAATAAATATGGAGAAAACTTTTGTTTTGGAGTTGTAAGCCCAATTTAATCAGTTTTATTTAACAAAAACGGAAAGATGTATGATTTTGATGATTTTGGATAGTTCAGATTTACAAAATGACGCGTATTTCTGCTTCAATGTAGTTTTTATGTAATGTTGTATATTTTTCGTTAACTAGACCTCTTTAGCTTTATAATAAGTGGTCGACCATCAAAATCGGTCGAAGCATTAGTTGGGAATTCGATTCGCAAGTCACGCTAGACGTCCGAAACATTAAAAAAAACTCTAAAATTTAACCCGAAAAAACATGTTTTTTTAAAAACGCTTTTATGAACATAATTTTGGATCCAGTATTATTTGGTGTAAAATAAATATGGAGAAAACTTTTGTTTTGGAGTTGTAAGCCCAATTTAATCAGTTTTATTTAACAAAAACGGAAAGATGTATGATTTTGATGATTTTGGATAGTTCAGATTTACAAAATGACGCGTATTTCTGCTTCAATGTAGTTTTTATGTAATGTTGTATATTTTTCGTTAACTAGACCTCTTTAGCTTTATAATAAGTGGTCGACCATCCAAATCGGTCGAAGCATTAGCTGGGAATTCGATTCGCAAGTCACGCTAGACGTCCGAAACATTAAAAAAAACTCTAAAATTTAACCCGAAAAAACATGTTTTTTTAAAAACGCTTTTATGAACATAATTTTGGATCCAGTATTATTTGGTGTAAAATAAATATGGAGAAAACTTTTGTTTTGGAGTTGTAAGCCCAATTTAATCAGTTTTATTTAACAAAAACGGAAAGATGTATGATTTTGATGATTTTGGATAGTTCAGATTTACAAAATGACGCGTATTTCTGCTTCAATGTAGTTTTTATGTAATGTTGTATATTTTTCGTTAACTAGACCTCTTTAGCTTTATAATAAGTGGTCGACCATCAAAATCGGTCGAAGCATTAGCTGGGAATTCGATTCGCAAGTCACTCTAGACGTCAGAAACATTAAAAAAAACTCTAAAATTTAACCCGAAAAAACATGTTTTTTTAAAAACGCTTTTATGAACATAATTTTGGATCCAGTATTATTTGGTGTAAAATATATATGGAGAAAACTTTTGTTTTGGAGTTGTAAGTTGTATGATTTTGATGATTTTGGATAGTTCAGATTTACAAAATGACGCGTATTTCTGCTTCAATGTAGTTTTTATGTAATGTTGTATATTTTTCGTTAACTAGACCTCTTTAGCTTTATAATAAGTGGTCGACCATCAAAATCGGTCGAAGCATTAGCTGGGAATTCGATTCGCAAGTCACGCTAGACGTCCGAAACATTAAAAAAAACTCTAAAATTTAACCCGAAAAAACATGTTTTTTTAAAAACGCTTTTATGAACATAATTTTGGATCCAGTATTATTTGGTGTAAAATAAATATGGAGAAAACTTTTGTTTTGGAGTTGTAAGCCCAATTTAATCAGTTTTATTTAACAAAAACGGAAAGATGTATGATTTTGATGATTTTGGATAGTTCAGATTTACAAAATGACGCGTATTTCTGATTCAATGTAGTTTTTATGTAATGTTGTATATTTTTCGTTAACTAGACCTCTTCAGCTTTATAATCAGTGGTCGACCATCAAAATCGGTCGAAGCATTAGTTGGGAATTCGATTCGCAAGTCACGCTAGACGTCCGAAACATTAAAAAAAACTCTAAAATTTAACCCGAAAAAACATGTTTTTTTAAAAAACGCTTTTATGAACATAATTTTGGATCCAGTATTATTTGGTGTAAAATAAATATGGAGAAAACTTTTGTTTTGGAGTTGTAAGCCCAATTTAATCAGTTTTATTTAACAAAAACGGAAAGATGTATGATTTTGATGATTTTGGATAGTTCAGATTTACAAAATGACGCGTATTTCTGCTTCAATGTAGTTTTTATGTAATGTTGTATATTTTTCGTTAACTAGACCTCTTTAGCTTTATAATAAGTGGTCGACCATCAAAATCGGTCGAAGCATTAGCTGGGAATTCGATTCGCAAGTCACGCTAGACGTCCGAAACATTAAAAAAAACTCTAAAATTTAACCCGAAAAAACATGTTTTTTTAAAAACGCTTTTATGAACATAATTTTGGATCCCAGTATTATTTGGTGTAAAATAAATATGGAGAAAACTTTTGTTTTGGAGTTGTAAGCCCAATTTAATCAGTTTTATTTAACAAAAACGGAAAGATGTATGATTTTGATGATTTTGGATAGTTCAGATTTACAAAATGACGCGTATTTTTGCTTCAATGTAGTTTTTATGTAATGTTGTATATTTTTCGTTAACTAGACCTCTTTAGCTTTATAATAAGTGGTCGACCATCAAAATCGGTCGAAGCATTAGCTGGGAATTCGATTCGCAAGTCACGCTAGACGTCCGAAACATTAAAAAAAACTCTAAAATTTAACCCGAAAAAACATGTTTTTTTAAAAACGCTTTTATGAACATAATTTTGGATCCAGTATTATTTGGTGTAAAATAAATATGGAGAAAACTTTTGTTTTGGAGTTGTAAGCCCAATTTAATCAGTTTTATTTAACAAAAACGGAAAGATGTATGATTTTGATGATTTTGGATAGTTCAGATTTACAAAATGACGCGTATTTCTGCTTCAATGTAGTTTTTATGTAATGTTGTATATTTTTCGTTAACTAGACCTCTTTAGCTTTATAATAAGTGGTCGACCATCAAAATCGGTCGAAGCATTAGCTGGGAATTCGATTCGCAAGTCACGCTAGACGTCCGAAACATTAAAAAAAACTCTAAAATTTAACCCGAAAAAACATGTTTTTTTAAAACGCTTTTATGAACATAATTTTGGATCCAGTATTATTTGGTGTAAAATAAATATGGAGAAAACTTTTGTTTTGGAGTTGTAAGCCCAATTTAATCAGTTTTATTTAACAAAAACTGAAAGATGTATGATTTTGATGATTTTGGATAGTTCAGATTTACAAAATGACGCGTATTTCTGATTCAATGTAGTTTTTATGTAATGTTGTATATTTTTCGTTAACTAGACCTCTTCAGCTTTATAATCAGTGGTCGACCATCAAAATCGGTCGAAGCATTAGTTGGGAATTCGATTCGCAAGTCACGCTAGACTTCCGAAACATTAAAAAAAACTCTAAAATTTAACCCGAAAAAACATGTTTTTTTAAAAACGCTTTTATGAACATAATTTTGGATCCAGTATTATTTGGTGTAAAATAAATATGGAGAAAACTTTTGTTTTGGAGTTGTAAGCCCAATTTAATCAGTTTTATTTAACAAAAACGGAAAGATGTATGATTTTGATGATTTTGGATAGTTCAGATTTACAAAATGACGCGTATTTCTGATTCAATGTAGTTTTTTATGTAATGTTGTATATTTTTCGTTAACTAGACCTCTTTAGCTTTATAATAAGTGGTCGACCATCAAAATCGGTCGAAGCATTAGCTGGGAATTCGATTCGCAAGTCACGCTAGACGTCCGAAACATTAAAAAAAACTCTAAAATTTAACCCGAAAAAACATGTTTTTTTTAAAAACGCTTTTATGAACATAATTTTGGATCCAGTATTATTTGGTGTAAAATAAATATGGAGAAAACTTTTGTTTTGGAGTTGTAAGCCCAATTTAATCAGTTTTATTTAACAAAAACTGAAAGATGTATGATTTTGATGATTTTGGATAGTTCAGATTTACAAAATGACGCGTATTTCTGATTCAATGTAGTTTTTATGTAATGTTGTATATTTTTCGTTAACTAGACCTCTTTAGCTTTATAATAAGTGGTCGACCATCAAAATCGGTCGAAGCATTAGCTGGGAATTCGATTCGCAAGTCACGCTAGACGTCCGAAACATTAAAAAAAACTCTAAAATTTAACCCGAAAAAACATGTTTTTTTAAAAACGCTTTTATGAACATAATTTTGGATCCAGTATTATTTGGTGTAAAATAAATATGGAGAAAACTTTTGTTTTGGAGTTGTAAGCCCAATTTAATCAGTTTTATTTAACAAAAACGGAAAGATGTATGATTTTGATGATTTTGGATAGTTCAGATTTACAAAATGACGCGTATTTCTGCCTTCAATGCTAGTTTTTATGTAATGTTGTATATTTTTCGTTAACTAGACCTCTTTAGCTTTATAATAAGTGGTCGACCATCAAAATCGGTCGAAGCATTAGCTGGGAATTCGATTCGCAAGTCACGCTAGACGTCCGAAACATTAAAAAAAACTCTAAAATTTAACCCGAAAAAACATGTTTTTTTAAAAACGCTTTTATGAACATAATTTTGGATCCAGTATTATTTGGTGTAAAATAAATATGGAGAAAACTTTTGTTTTGGAGTTGTAAGCCCAATTTAATCAGT
This sequence comes from Rhingia rostrata, assembly GCA_949824845.1. Lineage (NCBI taxonomy): Eukaryota > Metazoa > Arthropoda > Insecta > Diptera > Syrphidae > Rhingia > Rhingia rostrata. Next base: position 513 of record CATKWC010000324.1, on the reverse strand, counting down.
TTTATTTAACAAAAACGGAAAGATGTATGATTTTGATGAATTTTGAATAGTTCAGATTTACAAAATGACGCGTATTTCTGCTTCAATGTAGTTTTTATGTAATGTTGTATATTTTTCGTTAACTAGACCTCTTTAGCTTTATAATAAGTGGTCGACCATCAAAATCGGTCGAAGCACTAGCTGGGAATTCGATTCGCAAGTCACGCTAGACGTCCGAAACATTAAAAAAAACTCTAAAATTTAACCCGAAAAAACATGTTTTTTTTAAAAACGCTTTTATGAACATAATTTTGGATCCAGTATTATTTGGTGTAAAATAAATATGGAGAAAACTTTTGTTTTGGAGTTGTAAGCCCAATTTAATCAGTTTTATTTAACAAAAACGGAAAGATGTATGATTTTGATGATTTTGGATAGTTCAGATTTACAAAATGACGCGTATTTCTGATTCAATGTAGTTTTTATGTAATGTTGTATATTTTTCGTTAGCTAGACCTCGTCAGCTTTATAATC
>CATKWC010000323.1:32500-63346 GCA_949824845.1 Rhingia rostrata | reverse complement strand
GACTGGACTGGAAGAAGAATGCTATTATTTTATTACTCTTCTATTGTGCGCATTTTGTTATCTCATAGCAAAAAATTAAAAATATTATTGAATAAGAAATATAAAAGTACAGCATGAAAAAAAATGTAATGCAATCTGTTTCATTTCAGTGCTATTTTTGTTTTTTCAACGTTATAGAAGTTAAGAACAATATTAGTTAGTTACTATCTATTCCAGAACTGACACGAATACCTACCTACGATCAGTAATTTTTAAGATTTCTTTATTTAAAGACAGACATTCAAATTCGCTTCAAATCAAACAGAGCTACACCAATTTTATTTATCTATATAGTAGATAATTATATAAAAAAAATGTGTGGTCGATTTTCGAGCACTGGGCGAACCTAGTTATATTTATATGTTTATCTGGCATAATTACTTAGCATTTGGATATAAAACCATAGTAGCTAAATGTGCGATAACATTGAATTGTCCAATTTTTGTTCTACATGTTGATAATTTTGTGATCATTTCCATAGCCAAAGAATTAAGCTCTTCAGCTGAGAAAAGTGTACTGGAAGTGTTGCTGGGATTTACATTGGAAGTGGCGCGAGAGACATTATCCCACACATTGTGAGGCTGAGCATTGATACTAACGGTACTGCTCATATCGCTTGTAATTTTCTGACGACGTCGTTGCTGCAGTGCAGGAAAATCTGAGAGGGAAGCGAAGGAAACCTGTTTCTGCTCAGAGTGATTAGCAGTCACTTGCGATTTTGCATAAATTGTTGGCTGAGGAGAAAGTCTTTGCTTTCCAGACATAGCTTTTTCTCTTAATTCTAGATATTTTGATCTGTTTATGCATACAGGATCAGTGGCCTTATGAGAACCCTTGCAATTTGCACATTTGGGTGACGCGTTGTTGTCGCACTCAACAGTCTTATGTGGACCAGCGCAGATGGCGCAATACGTTTTAACATGACAATTCTTTTCCCCATGACCGAACATCTGACAGTTGTGACACTGAGTCAGCTTACCCTTTAGTTTCCTCTGATAGCTCCAATTAATTTGCGTATGGAAAATGGAGCGATAACGTTTTTGAAATCAAATAACTTAACAGATCCATTTTCTAGTGCAATTAAATAAAATGTATCACTATAATGCACAAGTTTTTTAGTGATCTTCTTTATATCAATGCACTTTAGACCGATTTTAATTAGTTCAGTTTTAAGAATATTTACATCCAATTCACCAATACCGTGCAAAATAACTTTGAAAGCTTTCTCACTTTTAAGGTCGTGAGAGAAGAATTGACAGTTTTCAAGTTTCAGTTTACCGATCAAAGTATTATACGATTCAATAGTTCCACAAATAATTTTAACTAGGTTCGCCCAGTGCTCGAAAATCGACCACACATTTTTTTTATATCATTATCTACTATATAGATAAATAAAATTGGTGTAGCTCTGTTTGATTTGAAGCGAATTTGAATGTCTGTCTTTAAATAAAGAAATCGTAAAAATTACTGATCGTAGGTAGGTATTCGTGTCAGTTCTGGAATAGATGGTAACTAACTAATATTGTTCTTAACTTCTATAACGTTGAAAAAACAAAAATAGCACTGAAATGAAACAGATTGCATTAAATTTTGTTTCATGCTGTACTTTTATATTTCTTATTCAATAATATTTTTAATTTTTTGCTATGAGATAACAAAATGCGCACAATAGAAGAGTAATAAAATAATAGCATTCTTCTTCCAGTCCAGTCCAGATGTGGCAGAAAGGGTAAGGTACCTGCGACCAAAAAGAGTAAAAATAATTTTTAAATTTGAAAACAAAATATCTTCATGCCACTGCTCACTGCTAAAACATTACTACGAAGGCCATCCCTTTCCGATTTGAAATTTCGAACGATTGCAAGGAACGGTCCGAAGTTACCGCCCTTCTTCAAATTATCCAGCGTAGTTCACCGCTACGATAAACTTGCTGGGCAAGGCAATGAGAAGGAAAGAGAGAAAGATATTGGCACTAAAATGGTACGGAATGGTACGTATGGTACGGCTTCGCGACGTAACAAATAATCAACTCTATTTCTTTCCCTCTCACGCCTACCCGTCAAATTTCTTTGCCGAGGCATATCTACCTAATATTCCGTCGAAAAAAAAGATATCAAAATGACTTAACAAAGAATAGGTAATAATTGGCCAAAACCAGGAACAGAGCACAGTGAAACCACAATTATTGTAGGATGGCTATCTAATAATTCGTGTAGGATACAACCGACTTCGAATGACCGGAAGCCAAATGTACTTCCGTTCATCAGACTAATGCAACCACACCTGCGGATAACTTCTCTCCCTCATTCGCTTAACACAAACGAACACGACACACATTCATCCGCCACGCCCCCACACGCCAAACACTTTCGTTTCGGTGAGGTGGCTCAGTGGCTGCTCTATGTATAGTGCTACACTATACAAATAAGGTCAATAATAATAGCCCAACGCAACCACAGAAAATACAATTTTGTACAATATTCGGGCAACATTATGATTACCTATAACTTATAAAAGACAGAGTATGTATACGTATCCAATCCAATCACCAATACGCGTGCGCATATTCCCTTCTCTTCTTAATTCGCTTAACGCACACCATTCACCCCACACTATGTTAAAGCTACATTAGAGTTATACGCATACGCATATAGAAAAGTTCTCTTTGTATGATTCTCTTTTTTTAATTTCTGATTCATACAATAGAAGGAGACAGTCACAGGACTTCGACTGAGCGAAAGAAAAATGTGACTTATCCAATTACCCATACCCACCCCTGCGCATATACTTTTCTCTCTTTCTTTGCTTAACTCCCATCATTCAAACGTGACACTCGCCGCACAGATAGCTAAGCTATAAAGCTATCTTTCTTTGTATGTTTACAATGTTGTTGTTGTAACCAAGGTAATTTAAAAACATTATTTTACCAATTTTGCAATAACTTTTTTGAAATTATAATTCTTTTCGACCGATCTATGAGCTGTACGCTTCAATTTGGTAAAAAAAAAATGCAATTTTACTTCATTAAATAGGGTAAATATGTTCTGAAAGAAATTGGGTCGGCGATTAATATAGTGGATTCCGATGGATACATTTTTTATGAAATAATCGAAATATTTAAGGACTTCATTAAACTGTGAATATAATCACTTGTTTTTTTCAATAGTTTTACTAGTGGCACATGCACTTTTTTTGATGAATCGTTTGGTGTAATCACTTTATCCATATCGTCAGTATCACTGTCCGGATGACATTGAAGAGGACTGTAGTAATTCCAACTACTATATTTCTTCTTACGAGCGCTACTATTAATATTCTTCATATTGAGACACTGTTTTTTATCCAAAGACAAGCGTCCTCGGTATCGGGTGATCTTTCGCGTTTAGAAATTTTGATAAATTCAAGTAACAAAAAATATTAAAGCGAAAGAAAGTCAGACGTGGGTGACATGCACAGACAAAAGCTCCGGGTGGACTGAGGAAGAAATGTTTATATTAACAAAACCAATGATTTTGCATCACCATTTTTTTCGAAATGTTAAAAATTTTTCCGAAAAAAGTTTTTTACTAAAAACGCCGCCAAAAGTGGCCGTGGCAAAAAACTTTGTGTGAACCAAATATAGACATTATGATTGTCTAGATATGTTGTTCAAGCACTTTTTCAGAATCTCTAAAAGTTTTTCCCGAAACTATGTTTTTTTAAATGGGGTCTTGTTCTGCTGGTAGCAACAACAACCACGTGTACCAAATTTCATCGTTCTAGCTCAAAATTGAAGGCCCAAAAACTGGTGACGTACGAACGGACGGACAGATATAGCTAAATCGACTCAGCTATCGATTCTGAGGCGATCCATATACCTTGAGGTATACCTAGCTCAATTATTTCACTATGTTACAAACTATGTATCAAAACAAATCAACAGAAATCCACATCAAAGCTACCCACATTTAAAAGTACTTAACGTAAAGCCGCTATTCAAGATGGCTATCATTTTGACTAAGCTCCGGGATGGTGTACTTGCCTGGGGCGATGCAGCGAACACCCACATTCAAAAGCTTCAAAAAATACGAAATGCGGCGTTAAAGCGTATAAACGGCAGAAATCCACATCAAAGCTTCCCACATTTCAAAGTACTTAACGTAAAGCTGCTATTCAGGATGGCTATCATTTTGGATTTCTCTGACGACAACCGCTTTATACATTCAATCAATCACATCAATAATACAAGACGATTTGCTCAAGGTATGCTGAAAGTCACGAGAAGCTACAACTGCTATGAAAGAAGACAAATTCAGTTCAGCGTTCCATCTACAATCAACGAACTATCTCGAGAATTTTCCAACATAAAAAATCTCAAAACATGAAACAAATGCATTAACAATTTATTTGTAAGTGTACTTTAAGATCTATTAGAAAACCAAAAAACTGTAATTAATCGTACTCAAATAAATGATTTAAAAACCCAAAGTTATTTACATAGGCAACTTCAATCTGAAAAAAATGCTAAGCCAAATAGTTTATATTTATAATTTTCTAATTCTTGTCACACAATCTTCTGCAGAAAAGCCTTCGGCTTGTTTTAACTTGTGAAATGTATACTATGAAAAATAAAATGTGTATAAAAACATATGAAATCCGCCCACTGCCACGCTCCCTTTTCGAAATAACATTGTTTTAGGCCAAACCGTTAGAGATACTGAAATAGTGTCTTAATAACATATCTAGACAATCATAATGCCTATGTTTTGTTTACAAAAAGTTTTTTGCCACGCCCACTTTTTGGGGGGTTTTTCGGAAATTTTTTAAATATTTTGAAAAAAATGGTGATGCAAAATCATTGGTTATCTTAATATAAACATTTCTTTCATGTATCATTTTAAGCTACGCCCACTTTTCGGAGGCGTTTTAATACAAAAGCCATTTCTATACACTACCAGGCAAAATCGGTGTTTTTTGTCGAACCATAAATGATTTTGATAAACAGTCTGACCAATATGTTATGACAATGACATTTTCTATATTTCATCGCCATAAATCCGACATTTTGGGGATAATTGTCTTAAGGATGAGATGGGATAGGGTACAGAACGATCCACACAGTGGATTGTAGCCTTTTCATATGTTTTTTGTTAGTTTCGAAAAAAAAAAATCATACCAAATTATTGTTAACTTTATTCCACGTGTCATACGTAACTACTAATTTTTCACTTGGTCTAGTCTCCGAGATGTGGTACCGTAAAGTTTGCACTTTGTACTAGTTCTTGCTACATGCACACGATAGCTTAGATTTTGCGCTAGCTTTTTTAAATTGTTAGAGTTGAAATTTGGTTAATTAAAGGAAAATACTATTATGTCATTCTTTAATCACGGTATGCAGATTGGGTTTACATTTATAATTTTTATGTATACAGTTTTATTTAATACATAGGTAGGTAAATGAATCAAAAATGCTTTCGTTATTATGCAATAAAATATTTATAACGTTTTTTTTTAATTTGCGAAAAGCGCTTGCAAATCTTACTATACGGTAATAATATATAGATTTTTGTTATTATAAATCCGAAGAGAAAAGTGAAAGCAAATTGCGCATTTAAAAAAAAACGCAATTTGAATTTGCTATTTAGCTGAAAAAATTGACCTGTCCCGTTTATAATGTATTCAGTATTTACTTTCTACTTTTATGCAAAATATGTGAAAATATGTACAACAATTGAATTATATTGTCCTTTTTGGTCCTTCTTCAGGTAAATGCTTTACGGAAAACAATACAAAATTTCGAAGAATAGTGCTATGTAATATATTATTTGATAGTGAAATTCTACAAATTGATGATAAGTTTTTGGATGTGGAGAAATTTGGTATTGAAAAAACATTTTCATACCCTATTCCATAGGTTTATATTAGTCTTGATACATAGTTTATAACATAGAGAAATAATTGAGCTAGGTATACCTCAAAGTATATGGATCGACTCATGTTTGTCCGTCCGTACGTCACCAGTTTTTGGGCCTTAAGTTTAGAGCTAGGATGATGAAATTTGGTACACGTGTTTGATATTGCTCCCAGAAGAACAAGTGTAAAAATTTTTGAAATCCGCCCACTGCCACGCCCCTTTTAAGAAAAACATAGTTTTACGCCAAAATGTTAGAAGTTTTTAAAAAAGACTGTACAATAAATCTAGACAATCTTTATATCTATATTTCGTCCATACAAAGTTTTTTGCCACGAACACTTTTACGGTAAAATTTTAAGCATTTCGAAAAAAAATGTATGTAAAATAATTGTTTTTTGTAATATAAACATTTCCTCTATATGTCATTTTTACCCACGCCCACTTTTTGGAGGCGTTTTCATACAAAAATTATTTATACTAGGTTCGCCCAGTGCTCGAAAATCGACCACACATTTTTTTTATATCATTATCTACTTTATAGATAAATAAAATTGGTGTAGCTCTGTTTGATTTGAAGCGAATTTAAATGTCTGTCTTTAAATAAAGAAATCTTAAAAATTACTGATCGTAGGTAGGTATTCGTGTCAGTTTTGGAATAGATAGTAACTAACTAATATTGTTCTTAACTTCTATAACGTTGAAAAAACAAAAATAGCACTGAAATGAAACAGATTGCATTAATTTTTTTTCATGCTGTACTTTTATATTTCTTATTCAATAATATTTTTAATTTTTTTCTATGAGATAGCAAAATGCGCACAATAAGAGTAATAAAATAATAGCATTCTTCTTCCAGTCCAGTCCAGATGTGGCAGAAAAGGTCAGGTACCTGCGACCAAAAAGAGTAAAAAATAATTTTTAAATTTGAAAACAAAATATCTTCATGCCACTGCTCACTGCTAAAACATTCCTACGAAGGCCATCCCTTTCCGATTTGAAATTTCGAACGATTGCTAGGAACGGTCTGAAGTTACCGCCCTTCTTCAAATTATCCAGCGTAGTTCACCGCTACGATAAACTTGCTGAGCAAGGCAATGAGAAGGAAAGAGAGAAAGATATTGGCACTAAAATGGTACGGAATGGTACGTATGGTACGGCTTCACGACGTAACAAATAATCAACTCTATTTCATTCCCTCTCACGCCTACCCGTCAAAGTTCTTTGCCGAGGCATATCTACCTAATATTCCGTCGAAAAAAAAGAAATCAAAATGACTTAACAAAGAGTAGGTAATAATTGGCCAAAACCAGGATCAGAGCACAGTGAAACCACAATTATTGTAGGATGGCTATCTAATAATTCGTGTAGGATACAACCGACTTCGAATGACCGGAAGCCAAATGTACTTCCGTTCATCAGACTAATGCAACCACACCTGCGGATAACTTCTCTCCCTCATTCGCTTAACACAAACGAACACGACACACATTCATCCGCCACGCCCCCACACGCCAAACACTTTCGTTTCGGTGAGGTGGCTCAGTGGCTGCTCTATGTATAGTGCTACACTATACAAATAAGGTCAATAATAATAGCCCAACGCAACCACAGAAAATACAATTTTGTACAATATTCGGGCAACATTATGATTACCTATAACTTATAAAAGACAGAGTAGGTATACGTATCCAATCCAATCACCAATACGCGTGCGCATATTCCCTTCTCTTCTTAATTCGCTTAACGCACACCATTCACCCCACACTATGTTAAAGCTACATTAGAGTTATACGCATACGCATATAGAAAAGTTCTCTGTGTATGATTCTCTTTTTTTAATTTCTGATTCATACAATAGAAGGAGACAGTCACAGGACTTCGACTGAGCGAAAGAAAAATGTGACTTATCCAATTACCCATACCCACCCCTGCGCATATACTTTTCTCTCTTTCTTTGCTTAACTCCCATCATTCAAACGTGACACTCGTCGCACAGATAGCTAAGCTATAAAGCTATCTTCCTTTGTATGTTTACAATGTTGTTGTTGTAACCAAGGTAATTTAAAAACATTATTTTACCAATTTTGCAATAACTTTTTTGAAATTATAATTCTTTTCGACCGATCTATGAGCTGTACGCTTCAATTTGGTAAAAAAAAAAATGCAATTTTACTTCATTAAATAGGGTAAATATGTTCTGAAAGAAATTGGGTCGGCGATTAATATAGTGGATTCCGATGGATACATTTTTTATGAAATAATCGAAATATTTAAGGACTTCATTAAACTGTGAATATAATCACTTGTTTTTTTCAATAGTTTTACTAGTGGCACATGCACTTTTTTTGATGAATCGTTTGGTGTAATCACTTTATCCATATCGTCAGTATCACTGTCCGGATGACATTGAAGAGGACTGTAGTAATTCCAACTACTATATTTCTTCTTACGAGCGCTACTATTAATATTCTTCATATTGAGACACTGTTTTTTATCCAAAGACAAGCGTCCTCGGTATCGGGTGATCTTTCGCGTTTAGAAATTTTGATAAATTCAAGTAACAAAAAATATTAAAGCGAAAGAAAGTCAGACGTGGGTGACATGCACAGACAAAAGCTCCGGGTGGACTGAGGAAGAAATGTTTATATTAACAAAACCAATGATTTTGCATCACCATTTTTTTCGAAATGTTAAAAATTTTTCCGAAAAAAGTTTTTTACTAAAAACGCCGCCAAAAGTGGCCGTGGCAAAAAACTTTGTGTGAACCAAATATAGACATTATGATTGTCTAGATATGTTGTTCAAGCACTTTTTCAGAATCTCTAAAAGTTTTTCCCGAAACTATGTTTTTTTAAATGGGGTCTTGTTCTGCTGGTAGCAACAACAACCACGTGTACCAAATTTCATCGTTCTAGCTCAAAATTGAAGGCCCAAAAACTGGTGACGTACGAACGGACGGACAGATATAGCTAAATCGACTCAGCTATCGATTCTGAGGCGATCCATATACCTTGAGGTATACCTAGCTCAATTATTTCACTATGTTACAAACTATGTATCAAAACAAATCAACAGAAATCCACATCAAAGCTACCCACATTTAAAAGTACTTAACGTAAAGCCGCTATTCAAGATGGCTATCATTTTGACTAAGCTCCGGGATGGTGTACTTGCCTGGGGCGATGCAGCGAACACCCACATTCAAAAGCTTCAAAAAATACGAAATGCGGCGTTAAAGCGTATAAACGGCAGAAATCCACATCAAAGCTTCCCACATTTCAAAGTACTTAACGTAAAGCTGCTATTCAGGATGGCTATCATTTTGGATTTCTCTGACGACAACCGCTTTATACATTCAATCAATCACATCAATAATACAAGACGATTTGCTCAAGGTATGCTGAAAGTCACGAGAAGCTACAACTGCTATGAAAGAAGACAAATTCAGTTCAGCGTTCCATCTACAATCAACGAACTATCTCGAGAATTTTCCAACATAAAAAATCTCAAAACATGAAACAAATGCATTAACAATTTATTTGTAAGTGTACTTTAAGATCTATTAGAAAACCAAAAAACTGTAATTAATCGTACTCAAATAAATGATTTAAAAACCCAAAGTTATTTACATAGGCAACTTCAATCTGAAAAAAATGCTAAGCCAAATAGTTTATATTTATAATTTTCTAATTCTTGTCACACAATCTTCTGCAGAAAAGCCTTCGGCTTGTTTTAACTTGTGAAATGTATACTATGAAAAATAAAATGTGTATAAAAACATATGAAATCCGCCCACTGCCACGCTCCCTTTTCGAAATAACATTGTTTTAGGCCAAACCGTTAGAGATACTGAAATAGTGTCTTAATAACATATCTAGACAATCATAATGCCTATGTTTTGTTTACAAAAATTTTTTTGCCACGCCCACTTTTTGGGGGGTTTTTCGGAAATTTTTTAAATATTTTGAAAAAAATGGTGATGCAAAATCATTGGTTATCTTAATATAAACATTTCTTTCATGTATCATTTTAAGCTACGCCCACTTTTCGGAGGCGTTTTAATACAAAAGCCATTTCTATACACTACCAGGCAAAATCGGTGTTTTTTGTCGAACCATAAATGATTTTGATAAACAGTCTGACCAATATGTTATGACAATGACATTTTCTATATTTCATCGCCATAAATCCGACATTTTGGGGATAATTGTCTTAAGGATGAGATGGGATAGGGTACAGAACGATCCACACAGTGGATTGTAGCCTTTTCATATGTTTTTTGTTAGTTTCGAAAAAAAAAAATCATACCAAATTATTGTTAACTTTATTCCACGTGTCATACGTAACTACTAATTTTTCACTTGGTCTAGTCTCCGAGATGTGGTACCGTAAAGTTTGCACTTTGTACTAGTTCTTGCTACATGCACACGATAGCTTAGATTTTGCGCTAGCTTTTTTAAATTGTTAGAGTTGAAATTTGGTTAATTAAAGGAAAATACTATTATGTCATTCTTTAATCACGGTATGCAGATTGGGTTTACATTTATAATTTTTATGTATACAGTTTTATTTAATACATAGGTAGGTAAATGAATCAAAAATGCTTTCGTTATTATGCAATAAAATATTTATAACGTTTTTTTTTAATTTGCGAAAAGCGCTTGCAAATCTTACTATACGGTAATAATATATAGATTTTTGTTATTATAAATCCGAAGAGAAAAGTGAAAGCAAATTGCGCATTTAAAAAAAAACGCAATTTGAATTTGCTATTTAGCTGAAAAAATTGACCTGTCCCGTTTATAATGTATTCAGTATTTACTTTCTACTTTTATGCAAAATATGTGAAAATATGTACAACAATTGAATTATATTGTCCTTTTTGGTCCTTCTTCAGGTAAATGCTTTACGGAAAACAATACAAAATTTCGAAGAATAGTGCTATGTAATATATTATTTGATAGTGAAATTCTACAAATTGATGATAAGTTTTTGGATGTGGAGAAATTTGGTATTGAAAAAACATTTTCATACCCTATTCCATAGGTTTATATTAGTCTTGATACATAGTTTATAACATAGAGAAATAATTGAGCTAGGTATACCTCAAAGTATATGGATCGACTCATGTTTGTCCGTCCGTACGTCACCAGTTTTTGGGCCTTAAGTTTAGAGCTAGGATGATGAAATTTGGTACACGTGTTTGATATTGCTCCCAGAAGAACAAGTGTAAAAATTTTTGAAATCCGCCCACTGCCACGCCCCTTTTAAGAAAAACATAGTTTTACGCCAAAATGTTAGAAGTTTTTAAAAAAGACTGTACAATAAATCTAGACAATCTTTATATCTATATTTCGTCCATACAAAGTTTTTTGCCACGAACACTTTTACGGTAAAATTTTAAGCATTTCGAAAAAAAATGTATGTAAAATAATTGTTTTTTGTAATATAAACATTTCCTCTATATGTCATTTTTACCCACGCCCACTTTTTGGAGGCGTTTTCATACAAAAATTATTTATACTAGGTTCGCCCAGTGCTCGAAAATCGACCACACATTTTTTTTATATCATTATCTACTTTATAGATAAATAAAATTGGTGTAGCTCTGTTTGATTTGAAGCGAATTTAAATGTCTGTCTTTAAATAAAGAAATCTTAAAAATTACTGATCGTAGGTAGGTATTCGTGTCAGTTTTGGAATAGATAGTAACTAACTAATATTGTTCTTAACTTCTATAACGTTGAAAAAACAAAAATAGCACTGAAATGAAACAGATTGCATTAATTTTTTTTCATGCTGTACTTTTATATTTCTTATTCAATAATATTTTTAATTTTTTTCTATGAGATAGCAAAATGCGCACAATAAGAGTAATAAAATAATAGCATTCTTCTTCCAGTCCAGTCCAGATGTGGCAGAAAAGGTAAGGTACCTGCGACCAAAAAGAGTAAAAAATAATTTTTAAATTTGAAAACAAAATATCTTCATGCCACTGCTCACTGCTAAAACATTCCTACGAAGGCCATCCCTTTCCGATTTGAAATTTCGAACGATTGCTAGGAACGGTCTGAAGTTACCGCCCTTCTTCAAATTATCCAGCGTAGTTCACCGCTACGATAAACTTGCTGAGCAAGGCAATGAGAAGGAAAGAGAGAAAGATATTGGCACTAAAATGGTACGGAATGGTACGTATGGTACGGCTTCACGACGTAACAAATAATCAACTCTATTTCATTCCCTCTCACGCCTACCCGTCAAAGTTCTTTGCCGAGGCATATCTACCTAATATTCCGTCGAAAAAAAAGAAATCAAAATGACTTAACAAAGAGTAGGTAATAATTGGCCAAAACCAGGATCAGAGCACAGTGAAACCACAATTATTGTAGGATGGCTATCTAATAATTCGTGTAGGATACAACCGACTTCGAATGACCGGAAGCCAAATGTACTTCCGTTCATCAGACTAATGCAACCACACCTGCGGATAACTTCTCTCCCTCATTCGCTTAACACAAACGAACACGACACACATTCATCCGCCACGCCCCCACACGCCAAACACTTTCGTTTCGGTGAGGTGGCTCAGTGGCTGCTCTATGTATAGTGCTACACTATACAAATAAGGTCAATAATAATAGCCCAACGCAACCACAGAAAATACAATTTTGTACAATATTCGGGCAACATTATGATTACCTATAACTTATAAAAGACAGAGTAGGTATACGTATCCAATCCAATCACCAATACGCGTGCGCATATTCCCTTCTCTTCTTAATTCGCTTAACGCACACCATTCACCCCACACTATGTTAAAGCTACATTAGAGTTATACGCATACGCATATAGAAAAGTTCTCTGTGTATGATTCTCTTTTTTTAATTTCTGATTCATACAATAGAAGGAGACAGTCACAGGACTTCGACTGAGCGAAAGAAAAATGTGACTTATCCAATTACCCATACCCACCCCTGCGCATATACTTTTCTCTCTTTCTTTGCTTAACTCCCATCATTCAAACGTGACACTCGTCGCACAGATAGCTAAGCTATAAAGCTATCTTCCTTTGTATGTTTACAATGTTGTTGTTGTAACCAAGGTAATTTAAAAACATTATTTTACCAATTTTGCAATAACTTTTTTGAAATTATAATTCTTTTCGACCGATCTATGAGCTGTACGCTTCAATTTGGTAAAAAAAAAAATGCAATTTTACTTCATTAAATAGGGTAAATATGTTCTGAAAGAAATTGGGTCGGCGATTAATATAGTGGATACATTATGTTCATAGCATAATCAGGCGAAAAACGATGTTTTTTGTCGAACCATAAATGTGTTTCGTTTTGTTCCCTATCCCACCCCATCCTTAAGACAAATATCCCCAAAATGTAGGATTTATGGCGATGAAATATAGAAAATGTTATTATCATAACATATTATTCAGACTGTTTATCAAAATTATTTATGGTTAGACAAAAAACACCGTTTTTCGCCTGGTTATGCTATCAGGTAGTGCATCGAAATGGTTTTTGTATGAAAATGCCACCAAAAAGTGGGCGTGGCTTAAAATGATCTATGAAAGAAAATTTTATATTAATAAAACCAATAATTTCGCATCTCCAATTTTTTTCAAAATGTTAAAAATTTTTCCGAAAAAGGTTTTTTACTAAAACCGCCCCCTAAAAGTGAGCGTGGAAAAAAAGTTTCTATGAACAAAATATAGACATTATGATTGTCTAGATATGTTGTTCCGACTTCTTTTCAGTATTTCTACGGTTTGGCCGAAAACTATGTTTTTCTGAAAAGGGGGCTGGGAGTAACAACAAGCACGTGCATCAAATATCATCATTCTAGCATAAAATTTAAGGCCCAAAAACTGGTGACGTACGGTCAGACGGATGGACGGACAGACATTGCTAAATTGACTCAGCTATCGATTCTGAGTCGATCCATATACTTTGAGGTATACCTAGCTCAATTATTTCTCTATGTTACAAACTATGTATCAAAACAAATATTGCCCTATGGGATGGGGTATAAACATATGAGAAGGCTACAATCAACTGTGTGGATCGTTTTACACCCTATCCCATCCCATCCTTAAAATTAATATCCCTTAAATGTGGGTTTTATGGCAATGAAAATTTCAAATTGAAATTGTCGCAACATATTTTTCAGGCAGTTTATCAAAATCTTGTATGGTTCGAACAAAAACGACGTTTTTCTCCTGCATATGGTATGGCATAGGGTACACAAATGGTTTTTGTATGAAAACGCCTCCAAAAAATGGGTGTGGGTAATAATGATGTAGCGAAGAAATGTTTATATTACCAAAACAAATTATTTTGCAATCAACATTTTTTTTCGAAATGTTTAGAATTTTACCGAAAATGTTTTTTTTACTGAAAACGCCTTCAAAAAGTGGGCGTGGTAAAAATCTATGCATAGACGAAATGAAGACATAAGGAATGTCTAGATATGTTGTTCAGACACTTTTTCTTTTCAGTATATTTAACGGTTTGGCCTAAAACAATGTTTTTTCGAAAAGGGGGCGTGGCAGTAGGCGGACTTCAAAAATGTTTACACTTGTTCTGCTGGGAGCAGCAGCAAGCACGTGTACCAAAATGCATCATTCTAAACTGGTAAACATTTTTGTAATCCGCCCACTGCCAAGCCCTCTTTTCGAAATAACATTGTTGTAGGCCAAGCCGTTAGATATACTAAAAAGTATCTGAAGACAATCATAATGACTATGTTTTGTTCATAAAAAGTGTTTTGCCACGCCCACCTTTTAGGGGCGTTTTTCGGATAAATTTAAAACATTTCGAAAAAAATGGTGATGCAAACTCATTGGTTCTGTTAATGTTAACAATTCTTCCCTATAACATTTTAAGCCACGCCCATTTTTTGGAGGCGTTTCATTCAAAAACCATTTCTACACACTGCCACATGACATAACCAGGCAAAAAACGGTGTTTTTTGTCGAACCATTAACGATTTTGATAAACAGTCTGAACAATATGTTATGGCAATGATATTTTCTATATGGCATCGCCATAAATCCGACATTTTGGGGATATTTGTCATAAGGATGGGATGGGATAGGGTACAAATCTGTTGGAATTTACGATATATCTGGCATCACAGTTTCGCGTCAGTGTGTGCAACCTAGGATTATTATCAGTTCTTTGAAATATAAATTTATTTTAAAATAAAAAAAAAAAGAAACTTGAAGCCGAAAGGCAAAATGAAAACTGTTTGATGTAAGCTTACAGCGCCCGCTAAGGGCCATAATTTAGTTTAAATAAATATGTTATTGATAAGTTAGATTTAAGCATTTTTGTCTAGTATTAAGTTAATATTTTAAGGAAATAAAAAATGAATTAAAAAAAAAAAGGAGTATTATCAGACAAACTCATCTGTTTCTTCTTATTTTACTTCCTTTTTGCTTTTGCCACGTATCACACGTGTTCATTTTTGTTCTTGCATTAATATTCTCTTAAAAACTAATTATAATACTGGACGTGTTCTCTTTTAATTCGCCCACTGGCCAGTTAATAATTCATATAGGTTATGGGCCCAGAAAGTCTTGCGAAATTAAACATGGAGACACCAGTATAATCTAACCTCTTAACAGTCGTCGGAATATAGTTGTTCGTTTTTTATTTTAAAATGAATAGTACGGGCATTTCAAGAATCGACACACGCAACAAAGACAACTACGACACATGGGGCAAACACATGGAAGCACTCCTAATTAAAAATGACGCATGGCATTTCGTCAATTGAGCGAGGGTAAGACCAGATGCCGATTCTGAAGTCGCGGCGTCCATTCAAGCATATCAGCGCTATAGTGCTCTCGATCAAAAAGCGAAGTCTAACATCATCTTGTCTATTAGCGCAGCGGAGTTAATACAAGTAAAAGGATGTCAAACTTCCAGGGACGTTGAGCTGAAACTTGAGAGCGTATACCAATCCAAAAGCTCCGCGCGTAAGGCAACGCTTCTAAAGCAGTTAACAATTCAGCTAATGCGAGAAGGCGACGATACGCAAGAGCATCTACGTAAGTTCTTTGATGCGATTGACAAGCTCTCCGATATGGATGTTCACATACATGCTGATTTGGTCGCGATAATGCTTCTTTATAGTTTGCCATCATGTTTTTTTGCAAATTTTCGATATGCAATTGAATCACGGGATAACCTCCCACCGCCGGAATCATTGCGTAATAAAATTATCGAGGAATCCGAGTCTCTATAAGGGTGAAACTTATATGGAGATTTCCAATGCGATGATCGCAGGAAAATTTAACCAAAAATATCGTGGTAATCCGAAAATTAAACACAAATATCGCAATGAGTCATCCGAAAATCAAAATGTATCAAAGCTGATATGTTAGCGGTGCAAAAAGATAGGTCACAAACGGTCCGAGTGTACGCAAACATATGAAAAGCAACCCCATAATGCGAAGTATGCAGACCATCTTCTCTTTCTGTGTCAAAAAGATGATTAAAAAAAAAAGGAGTCGCTGATAGTGTATTTCAGGCAACGAACGTCCATCGAAACCAACAATGGTGTCTCGACGGCGGCTGTTCTTCACACAGGTGCAATACCTGAAACGAATTAAGTTCTCAAAGCAAGGCGACACGATGGGCTGTACTTTGTTCAGACATGCAGTGAGAAGTGCATGACATTGCGAGATTCTCCTGGTGAGCTATTTAATAACAATAATACGCTCTATATTTGGTACCGGCGTCTAGGTCACCTCAACGTAAAGGATCTAACCGAGGCTTTTCGAAAGGGAACGATGGTTGGCATTACCGTAAAGGCAAAATACTTTGTTACGGTTATAGACGATCATTCGAGATGGTGTGAAGTTTGATTTCTCAACAATAAAGGGCAGGTTCTCTCGGAATTCCAAAAGATTAAGGCTTCGTTTGGAGAACGAAACTGATGCTCGTGTCAAGAGTTTCCAATCAGACAACGGCTCGGAGTACAAAAACAAATTATTCGACGAGTTCTTGGAACGGCAATGTATTCGCAGAAGATTGACAGTCGCATACAATCCGGAGCAGAACGGAGTTGCCAAACGCAAAAATCGCACTCTTCTCGAAATGGCAAGGTGCCTTCTCCTACAGTCTGGACTTCCAAACTCATTCTGGGCCGAGGCTATTTTAACGGCAAACAATATTCGAAATCGAAGCCCCTCAAAGTCACTCGACGGGAAAACACCATACGAAGTTCGATTTGGGAAGCCACCAGACATAAGTAATCTTCGTGATTTTGGCTGCAAAGTATTCGTACTGGAAGCATCACCTAATAAGGGAAAATTCGATGCCAGATCAAGGAAGGGCGTTTTCCTTGGATACCCCGAAGACAATAAGGGCTATAGGATCTGGATTCCAGACAAACATCATGTGCAAGTATCGACCTGCGACCTGCTGGCCGAAATAGATTTCAATTTAGCAATTTCAGGTCCTGACGCACCACAGTGGTACGAAGCTATGGCTGCCGAATTGAAGTGTGTCATCCAGAGCGGCACTTGGGTGTTTGTCGGCCGTTCATCAGCTGATCGAGTCATAGGTAGTCGAATGGTTCTAAGAAATAAATGCGGACCAGATGGAAAACTTTAAAAGAGGAAGGCCAGAATTGTTACAAGAGGATTATCACAACGTCCCGGTGTCGACTTTAAAGAAACCAACGCTCCGGTGGCACGAGATGAATATACATCAATTTGACGTAACTGCGGCATACTTGAATGGATCATTAACCGAGGAAATTTATATGGAAGTTCCTGAGATGAGCACTCCCGTACTAAGCACATCGACATTCGCTATCACTTTGTCTGGGAGGCGTTGCCGAACAACAACACTCGTCTTCGGTATCTACGAACTGAAGACATGGGAGCAGATGTACTCACCAAGGGACTTCCTAATCCTAAACATAAGGGGTGCATCGAAATTCTAGGCTTGCATTCTTTCGACACGTAACGAGGGGGAGTGTTGGAATTTGCGATATAACTGGCATCACCGTTTCGCATCAGTGTGTGCAACCTTGGAGTATCATCAGACACACTCATCTGTCTTTTCTTATTTTACTTCCTTTTTGCTTTTGCCACGTATCACACGTGTTCATTTTTGTCCTTGCATTAATATTCTATTTAAAACTAATTATAATACTCTTTTAATTCGCCCACAGGTCAGGAAAAAATTCTTACAAAAACGATGCACACAGTGGATTGTAGCCTTCTCATATGTTTTTTGTAGTTTCGAAAAAAAGTCATACCAAATAATTGTTAGATAACTGTATTCCACGTGTCATACGTAACTACTTATTTCTTACTTGGTCTAGTCTCCGAGATGTGGTACGGTAAAGTTTGCACTATGTACTAGTTCTTGCTACACGCACACGATAGTTTAGATTTTAAAGAAAAATACTATTATGTAATTTGTTAATCACGGCATGCAGATAACGTTTACATAATATATAATTTGTATACAATTTTATTTAATTCATAGGTGAATGAATCAAAAATGCTTTCGTTATTATGCAATAAAATATTTGTAACGGTGTTTTTTTTAATTTGCGCAAAGCGCTTGCAAATCTTTCTATACGGTAATAACATATAGATCTTTATTATTATAAATCCAAAGAGAAAAGTGAAAGCAAATAGCTCATTTAAAAAAAACGCTATTTGAATTTGCTATTTAGCTGAAAAAATTGACCTGTCACGTTTATAATGTATTCAGTATTCACTTTCTACTTTTATGTCTCTATTAATGCTGTCGTATGCGGCTTTGAAATTGATGAATAGGTGGTGGGTATCGAATTGGACATCTTGGGTTTTTTTCCAGGATCTGGCGAAGTGTGAAGATTTGATCGGTTGTGGACGTTCCAGGCCTTTAACCACACTGATAAGGGCCTATCAGGCTGTTGGCAAATGGTTTCAGGCGTTCGCTTAGATCCGTATTGTATCCATACCTTTCAAAAGCAGCGTGGAAATACACTCCTCAACAACGCAAAATTGTAATCTGTACTAATATCAAGTACCCAATAAAACGGCCAAAAAACGCTGTGCCACCGATTAGAGTAACTCGAGACGTTTGGGCAAAAAGCGATATGAAAAAGAAGACGCATTCACCCCTTATTAAATGTCACATCTGAAAGTATTAACTTAAGCATTTAGTAAATTCAGCAATTAGATTAGAATGGTAGAAGTGATTATGGTTCCCAAACCAGGAAAATCGCCGAATGAAATAACCTCTTATAGACCTATTTCAATTCTTCCAAAAATTTCAAAAGCTTTTGAAAGCATATTAATACCCAAAAGTGTAGGCTTTCTGCCGATGAAATATAGAAAATGACCTGACCATTGTCAAAACATATTTATACCTATCCCATAGGGGTATATTAGTTTTGAAGCATAGCTAGGTATACCTCAAAGTATATTGATTGACTAAGAATCGCAATCTGAGTCGATTGAGCCATGTCTGTCCGTTCGCCCGTCTGTAGGTTACCGGTTGTTTGGCATTAAATTTTGAGCTAGGATAATGAAACTTGGCACAGGTGATCCTTTTACATGCTGTTCAAACTGATGTAGAATTTTTTTAAACCCGCCCTCTTTAGAAAACCTAACTTTAGACCAAACCGTTAAAAATGTTGAAAAAGTGTCTGAACAACATATCTAGACAATTCTAATGTCTATATTTCGTCTATACAAAGTTTTTTGCCACGTCCAATTTTTGGAGGCGTTTTCAGTAAAAAAAAAACGTTTTTCGGTAAAATTTTAAATCAGGAGTGGGAGTCGTGGGTTCGAGTCCAACCAGACCCCAGTACTTTTAAATTTTTTCCAATTCATCCGGTGGAGAAAAAGACCAAAGAAGAGTGTTTCGGCCGAATTACCGGCTATGGAAACCGGTGCGGTGAATGAAGTCCCGCAAGAGGGTGGAAACAGGTCGCCGACAAACAAACGGCAGAAGCTGGCGATGCCTGCATCGCCATCAACAGCAACAACATCATCGGCATCTGCGACGGCAGGTATACCAACAAAGCTGGTACCAGCGACAAGAAAAGAGGCTGCACCAACAACAACAGCAACAGCAAGTGCAACGGCAACAACCCAAATGGGGAGGCGGAGGCAGAGTTAACGGCTAAACTCGAAAAAATGCGAGAGGCCAAACAAAAAGATGCCCTCGTGGAAAAAGAAAGGAGGCAGAAGCAGAGACAACAAATCGAGCTGAAAGCGAAGCCAATGCTTCAGCAGAATAAACTGCAACCAATGCAGCAACGGTTTGCTATGCAACAACAACATCAGAAGAAGCAACGATAACAGCCGCAACAGCAGCAGCAACAACAGCAGCACCAACGAATGCAGCAACAACAACAACAGCCGCAACAACACCAGCAGCAAAGACAACAGAAGCAGCAGATGCAACCCCCAAAGGAAAAGAGGGAAGAAGTACCCCCCATCAACGTAAGTTACCTTAGTACTAGTGATAGTATAAAATTGTGTAAGAGATACATTAAGGATTTCGCGGTCAAGCATATCTCGGCCCAAAAACATAAGATTGTATGTAATAGTATTGAGGACTACAAAAAAGTCCGCAAAGCACTGGAGGGGGTTAAGGCAGAGTACTTCACGTACACGCCCCAAACCGAAAAATTAAAAACGATGATTCTTAAGGGAATCGATCCCGCCGCTGTTGATGCGGAGGAGCTCTTAAACGAGCTCAAGTGTTTTGATAGCGACGACCTTAAGTTCGTCGGTGTAAAGCCGTTTTCCGCGGCCAATAGCAAAATCGATAGTCTACGCAGAATCAATGTGTATACTATCATGCTGTAAAATGAGATAAATTAAAAAGGATAGATCGCATATTGCAATGTATGCGCTGTCAGAGGTTCGGGCATGCCACTTCTAACTGCAACATGCAGATTAGATGTGTTAAGTGCGACGAGAACCACATTTTAAACGAATGTCCTCTAGGTAGCGTTAGAGTAGAAGATATAAGCAAGCTCATATGTGTTCTTTGCGGGAATGCGGGGCACCCTGCTAACTATAAGAGATGTCCTGTATTCCAACAGAAAAAGAAGAGTATGCTAGCTCGGAATCAGGCTGTAGAAGAAGAAAGGCGGCTTAAAAGTCGCTCTTTCACAAATAGGGTTGAGCCCAACATGTCCTATGCCCAAATGGCAGCTGGAACGGGTAGCTCCCAGACATTAAACAGGCCTAAGGTTGCTCAAAAAGCACCTGAAGCCGATTTGGATATGAAAAAGTTCTTGCTGTCATTAGATAGCAAGATCGATCAGTTCCAAAAACAACTAAACGAGCAAGCAGCTAGAATAGATCATATCTATTCGATGTTTGCCGTGTCTAGCGCGCCATGAATATGATGAGTTCGCTGGATGAGGTAAGCTTTAGGATCCTAGCTGTGAATGTTAATTCATTAGTCAGGGTCGAGAAAAGAACCGTCCTTACAAACCGTCTAGTCTCCGAGATGTGGTACGGTAAAGTTTGCACTATGTACTAGTTCTTGCTACACGCACACGATAGTTTAGATTTTAAAGAAAAATACTATTATGTAATTTGTTAATCACGGCATGCAGATAACGTTTACATAATATATAATTTGTATACAATTTTATTTAATTCATAGGTGAATGAATCAAAAATGCTTTCGTTATTATGCAATAAAATATTTGTAACGGTGTTTTTTTTAATTTGCGCAAAGCGCTTGCAAATCTTTCTATACGGTAATAACATATAGATCTTTATTATTATAAATCCGAAGAGAAAAGTGAAAGCAAATAGCGCATTTAAAAAAAACGCTATTTGAATTTGCTATTTAGCTGAAAAAATTGACCTGTCACGTTTATAATGTATTCAGTATTCACTTTCTACTTTTATGTCTCTATTAATGCTGTCGTATGCGGCTTTGAAATTGATGAATAGGTGGTGGGTATCGAATTGGACATCTTGGGTTTTTTCCAGGATCTGGCGAAGTGTGAAGATTTGATCGGTTGTGGACGTTCCAGGCCTTTAACCACACTGATAAGGGCCTATCAGGCTGTTGGTAAATGGTTTCAGGCGTTTGCTTAGATCCGTATTGTATCCATACCTTTCAAAAGCAGCGTGGAAATACACTCCTCAACAACGCAAAATTGTAATCTGTACTAATATCAAGTACCCAATAAAACGGCCAAAAAACGCTGTGCCACCGATTAGAGTAACTCGAGACGTTTGGGCAAAAAGCGATATGAAAAAGAAGACGCATTCACCCCTTATTAAATGTCACATCTGAAAGTATTAACTTAAGCTTTTAGTAAATTCAGCAATTAGATTAGAATGGTAGAAGTGATTATGGTTCCCAAACCACGAAAATCGCCGAATGAAATAACCTCTTATAGACCTATTTCAATTCTTCCAAAAATTTCAAAAGCTTTTGAAAGCATATTAATACCCAAAAGTGTAGGCTTTCTGCCGATGAAATATAGAAAATGACCTGACCATTGTCAAAACATATTTATACCTATCCCATAGGGGTATATTAGTTTTGAAGCATAGCTAGGTATACCTCAAAGTATATTGATTGACTAAGAATCGCAAGCTGAGTCGATTGAGCCATGTCTGTCCGTTCGCCCGTCTGTAGGTTACCGGTTGTTTGGCATTAAATTTTGAGCTAGGATAATGAAACTTGGCACAGGTGATCCTTTTACATGCTGTTCAAACTGATGTAGAATTTTTTTAAATCCGCCCTCTTTAGAAAACCTAACTTTAGACCAAACCGTTAAAAATGTTGAAAAAGTGTCTGAACAACATATCTAGACAATTCTAATGTCTATATTTCGTCTATACAAAGTTGTTTGCCACGTCCAATTTTTGGAGGCGTTTTCAGTAAAAAAAAAACGTTTTTCGGTAAAATTTTAAATCAGGAGTGGGAGACGTGGGTTCGAGTCCAACCAGACCCCAGTACTTTTAAATTTTTTCCAATTCATCCGGTGGAGAAAAAGACTGCAAGAGGGTGGAAACAGGTCGCCGACAAACAAACGGCAGAAGCTGGCGATGCCTGCATCGCCATCAACAGCAACAACATCATCGGCATCTGCGACGGCAGGTATGCCAACAAAGCTGGTACCAGCGACAAGAAAAGAGGCTGCACCAACAACAACAGCAACAGCAAGTGCAACGGCAACAACCCAAATGGGGAGGCGGAGGCAGAGTTAACGGCTAAACTCGAAAAAATGCGAGAGGCCAAACAAAAAGATGCCCTCGTGGAAAAAGAAAGGAGGCAGAAGCAGAGACAACAAATCGAGCTGAAAGCGAAGCCAATGCTTCAGCAGAATAAACTGCAACCAATGCAGCAACGGTTTGCTATGCAACAACAACATCAGAAGAAGCAACGATAACAGCCGCAACAGCAGCAGCAACAACAGCAGCACCAACGAATGCAGCAACAACAACAACAGCCGCAACAACACCAGCAGCAAAGACAACAGAAGCAGCAGATGCAACCCCCAAAGGAAAAGAGGGAAGAAGTACCCCCCATCAACGTAAGTTACCTTAGTACTAGTGATAGTATAAAATTGTGTAAGAGATACATTAAGGATTTCGCGGTCAAGCATATCTCGGCCCAAAAACATAAGATTGTATGTAATAGTATTGAGGACTACAAAAAAGTCCGCAAAGCACTGGAGGGGGTTAAGGCAGAGTACTTCACGTACACGCCCCAAACCGAAAAATTAAAAACGATGATTCTTAAGGGAATCGATCCCGCCGCTGTTGATGCGGAGGAGCTCTTAAACGAGCTCAAGTGTTTTGATAGCGACGACCTTAAGTTCGTCGGTGTAAAGCCGTTTTCCGCGGCCAATAGCAAAATCGATAGTCTACGCAGAATCAATGCGTATACTATCATGCTGTAAAATGGGATAAATTAAAAAGGATAGATCGCATATTGCAATGTATGCGCTGTCAGAGGTTCGGGCATGCCACTTCTAACTGCAACATGCAGATTAGATGTGTTAAGTGCGACGAGAACCACATTTTAAACGAATGTCCTCTAGGTAGCGTTAGAGTAGAAGATATAAGCAAGCTCATATGTGTTCATTGCGGGAATGCGGGGCACCCTGCTAACTATAAGAGATGTCCTGTATTCCAACAGAAAAAGAAGAGTATGCTAGCTCGGAATCAGGCTGTAGAAGAAGAAAGGCGGCTTAAAAGTCGCTCTTTCACAAATAGGGTTGAGCCCAACATGTCCTATGCCCAAATGGCAGCTGGAACGGGTAGCTCCCAGACATTAAACAGGCCTAAGGTTGCTCAAAAAGCACCTGAAGCCGATTTGGATATGAAAAAGTTCTTGCTGTCATTAGATAGCAAGATCGACCAGTTCCAAAAACAACTAAACGAGCAAGCAGCTAGAATAGATCATATCTATTCGATGTTTGCCGTGTCTAGCGCGCCATGAATATGATGAGTTCGCTGGATGAGGTAAACTTTAGGATCCTAGCTGTGAATGTTAATTCATTAGTCAGGGTCGAGAAAAGAACCGTCCTTACAAACCTGTTGAAAAACTAACTCCCGGATGTAGTTTTGGTCAGCGAAACTAAGCTAAACCAGAAACACAAATTGGGATACAGCAACTACCATGTAGTGAGATTACGATGACAGTGACCACCTCGGACTTGATGCCGTATTTAGGATCCCAAACGAGCAAACTCAACTGGAGGAGTTCGACCAAGTGCGTTCTTTCGACTATCGAAAGACGAACTGGCCGCGCTTCACCAGAGTCGTAAAGCGAGAATTACGTTTGAGCGAAATCATCCCTCCAACAAACAGAAACCTGACAAACGATGAAATTGACCAAAATTTATTAAAAATGAATGAAGTCATCACAAGGTCAATGAACCTAGCTATCCCTGAGGTAACTAGTTCTGACGACCAGACGGAGAAGTATCGAACGCCAACAATCGATGCACTCCACAAACACAAATGTAGGTTGGTCTCCAGGCTTAAACGGCTGCAGAGACAATTTACGGACAGACGAGACCCGGAGATTCGGACATTGAAGTCATTGATCAAAAACCTTAAACAGCTAATATCGGAAAATTATAGAAAATCTGTAAGTTTGTACTGGGGCAAGAAAATTCAGGCTATAAAAACCAGTAGCCCGAATATGCTCCCGCAAATAAATAAAATATTCAGGCGAAAAGATCATAATGACATTCCATGTGTCCGAATTTCCCAAACGACAGAGAACAGACAGACTCTCACGACTGTTGGTATAAGTCCGGAAAGTGTAGACTCGAACGACGGATTTTTCACGATCGAAGATCCTCAGGAGAATGCGAATTCGATAGGCGCTATCTTCGAGACCGTGTATACGGTGAACAGTCCTGTTCGCCCAAATCGCGATATTGAGGAGGGAGCCTTTCTGAATCACTTTTATCTACGTACCGAACTCCAAGCTTGGCGATCTGAGAATAACGGTTTTACCGTATTCAATGAAGAAAACCCTTCAAATGGCATAGTCGCCAATAGCATGATGCTGTTCGTTCAAAAAGATGAACTCCTGGACATCTTCGTATTACTGAAAAATAAAAAGTCGGCGGGAGAGGACGGGGTCCCAAACGTCGTATTGAGACACCTGCCAGTGGAAGCAGTCGATATTTTCACCACGCTGTTTAACAATGCACTGAATAATGCACATTATCCGGTGCACTGGAAAACGGCGGTGGTACATCCTATCCCCAAAAAGGACAAGGACAAAACAAACCCAGCTAATCTTCGGTCAATAAGCCTTCTGCCGAATGTAAGCAAGGTATTTGAGAAAATAGTCAATAGGGCTCTGCTTGAGTGGGTCGAGGAAAATAAAATTATCCCGGAAAATCAGTTTGGTTTTCGAGCGAGGCATGACACCATTCATGCCGCGTCGAAACTAGTCTCCGACATCCAATGGAATAAATCCAAAGGACAATGCACAGGGTCCTGTCTGGTTGACTTAGAGAAGGCCTTCAACACCGTATGGTTAGAGGGGCTTTTCTACAAGCTGACCAGACTGGGCATGCGTAAGCCCATGCTATATATGATTTATGAAATGCTTATGGGAAAGAAGTTCGTTGTCAAATGTGGCAACGTAACTTCGAGTAAAGTCTTTGAAATTAAAAACGGTTTACAACAGGGGCGGTGTACTCCCCGATATTGTTTAACATTTATACAAGTGATCTTGTAGGTTCTCTCAGACACGCTATAGCATACGCAGATGATTTAGTGGCGTACAGATCAGGTCCGAAAATCGAGGTCATCAACATACTCTTGCAACGTGACTTCGATCACATTAAGGGATATTGCGATGACTGGAAATTGAGGATCAATTTCCAAAAAACCGAAACAATTCTGTTTAGGACCCCACTGCATAGGGCTTCTTACGATACCAGAAAAAACTGGAAAAATTTGTGTATCATTGGACAGCATGGACGGCCGTTAGCGGTGAGAAGTGAAGTCAAATACCTTGGCATCTGGCTTGATAAGTTTCTGTATTTTAACAAAAATGTGGATGCTTGTCTGGCCAGGGCTAAGGGGGCATATGCTCTGACAAGGCGATTGTTTCAAAACAGTCAACTTGATTCAAGGGTGAAAGTCATTTGCTACATGGCCCTCATAAGGCCGATCATCGCTTACGGTTATCCCGTGTGGTACAATGTATCACCATCCTACATGGAAAGGATGCGGCTATTCGAGAGGCGTTGTCTCCGATCCTGCTTAGGGTTGTACCGAACACCAGACTCCGAGTACATAAAATACTATCGGAACGAGGTTCTATACAATCGGGCCCAGTTAAACAGAATTGACAATTTCCTAATTAAGGTGAATCGAAGGCACGCTGCAAGGGCGATGGCTAGCGACAACAGCCTGATCTTCGGGCTTATTACCCCAATGAAACATATATAGAGATTGCGCTCATGTCTGGCTTTATTCCACCAGAGGCATTTGTTTATATCGATTCGTTAGGGTTGGTACAAGACAGGAACGGTATCCCGGTTTTATACCACCGCTACCGTGACGCGCGTGACAAACGGCTAATCCGCGACGGGTACGTTGACAATGCTCCGGAGCTCCTCCGCTTTAGCACGGCGGTATCGGATTGTGATAGGACCGAGGCCGAAAGGCAGCGCACCGAATTCTGGTGGCTACACGACTGAAGTGATTCAGCACTTCCTCTAGACTTTGCGGACTTTTAGTCCAATAATTAGTTCTCCAAAAAATTATTCTAGTACTAGGTCTGTGGCGGGGATTGTGCTCCATATTGGCGTACAATATGGGTGGTTGCATGCTGCCTGTGGACCAAAAGACTCGATCAGGATGGCGACCCCTCGGGGCATATGCAGCGAGTGCTCGCCACCCAGATTATAATTAAGTTTAAGTAGTTAAGTAATCTTAAGTAGTTAAGTAGTCTTAAGTAGTTAAGTAGTATTAAGTATTTAAGTAGTCTTAAGTAGATTAAGTTTTTTTTTATATAAAATTGTCGCTAATCAAAGTTTTTTAAATTTTTCTTTGAAATATAAATTTATTTTAAAATAAAAAAAAAAGAAACTTGAAGCCGAAAGGCAAAATAAAAACTGTTAGATGTAAGCTTACAGTGCCCGCTAAGGGCCATAATTTAGTTTAAGTATATATGTTATTGATATGTTAGATTTAAGCATTTTTGTCTAGTATTAAGTTTATATTTTAAGGAAATAAAAAATTAATTTAAAACAAACATGGGCGTATGTTTACACTTGTTCTGCTGGGAGTAACAACAAGCACGTGTACCAAATTTCATCATTCTTTCTCAAAATTTAAGGCCCAAAAAATATTGACGTACGGACGGACGGACATACATGGTTAAATCGACTCAGCTATCGATTCTTAGTCGATCCTTTGAGATCGATATACTTTGAGATATACCTAGCTCAATTATTTCTCTATGTTACAAACTATGTATCAAAACTAATATACCCCTTGTGAAAACCTGTGAATCTTTATGATTAAAATTAAACTACAACACTGCATTTAGTTTCACGTCTTTATTAGTCAAACAATATCCATCAAGTGAAGATGAACATCTGGAGAGGAATATTACTTTCGGCTCGTTGTAGTGTTGCCATCTTAGACCGAAATTGAGTGTTGACACTTTAAGTTGTAGTATCAGGTCTCCACATCCCTCCAATATTTTTAAGTTTTAATTTTAACCCACTCGATGAGTTGCTCATGGACGTGTCCGATCCGGGATCAATCGAAGACATCGTAGAATCCGAAACACTATCCTGTGATAAATTGGATTCGACACTGGTATGCTGAGACTTGTCGGCTGTGGTCGTATTTAAGTTAGGTATCTTTTTTACATGGGTTACATTCCTGCGAAATGTTTTGTCGCCGCATGTGATTTCAACTTCGTTTCCGCGCTTAGCGATGACCTCATACTCCGTTGAGCCGAAGGTCGGAGTCAACTTATGTGGCAAAATCACATTACGTAGCAAAACTTTATCTCCTATCACTTGTTTACTTGTTTTGCTCCGCGTCTCTTATCCCCCCTTTCTTTTCCTTTTTGTTTATTAATTTAATCCATATCTTTAGCTTCTACGTCTATAGGTTGACTGAATATTTCACGAATATCTGGAATTTTATCTCGAATGATTCTACTAAACAGTAGCTCACTTGGGGTTTTGCCCGCTGTCCCATGTGGGGTAACATTATACATTAGGATAAACTTCTGAATTTCTCTCTTGTAATTATTTCCATTAGAATGTGCGATCTTAAGGCGTTTTACCAGGGCCCTATTCATGTTTTCTACCTCTCCATTTGCCTGAGGCCAGTACGGCGGGGAAGTAATTAGATATATGTTGTTAATCTGGCAAAACGTTTTAAAATCGTTACTAACAATTTGACGTCCATTATCGGCTTTTATGGATTTAGGATATCCGAGTCTACAGAACATTTCCTCTAGAACATCCATGATTACTTCAGACGTTATTTTCTTCAAAAACTTTATCTCATGGTAGCGCGAGTAGTAATCAATTACCACGAAAACCCATTCATGGTTTGGTAGTGGTCCTAGTAGATCCACAGCTAAACACTGCCACGGTCCATCTGGAAAATCATGCCGGGTCATGGGAGCTTCCTTGGTCGGTTGCGAAACTAGAAGTCAGTCAAGACAACATTTAACAAATGCTTCTACCTCTCTGTCGATTCGAGGCCACCATACCTTAGCTCGCAGTCTTCGCTTCATTAAAGATTCGCCGGATGGCCTTCATGAGCTAACTGCAAAATGTTTGTTCTTAATTCCTTTGGGACAACGATCTTTGTCCCACGAAGCAAAATGTTGTTCATGTTAGATAGTTCGAATCGAAACGGATAATAAGCGTTTTTTACATCGTCACTCCAAGCGTTATTTTTAATAGCGTCCGATAATTCTGAATCCTGTTTGCTATATTTTTCAAAATCTGATATTGTTACTGACCTTTGAAAAATATTAAATTCGCAGTTACCGTCAAATGATGAAGATTCTTGAAGTTTACATAATCTGGATACCGAATCAG
This sequence comes from Rhingia rostrata, assembly GCA_949824845.1. Lineage (NCBI taxonomy): Eukaryota > Metazoa > Arthropoda > Insecta > Diptera > Syrphidae > Rhingia > Rhingia rostrata. The sequence goes on along the minus strand of CATKWC010000323.1, from coordinate 33,843 downwards.
CAATATTATGTTTTCCCGTTTGGTAGATTACTTTGAACCTAAACGATTGCAATCGCAACACCCAGCGTTCAATTCTAGCTGGCGGTTTGGATTTTGGATTAAAAATCGCTTCAAGTGGCTTGTGGTCTGTTACCAACTCGAATTCCAAACCGACCAAATAAAAATAGAATCTTTCAACTGCCCACACAAGAGCCAAACTCTCTTTTTCAGTTTGGGAGTACCTCTGTTCGACAACTGAAAGACTTTTACTGACAAAGGATATTACATATGGTTGCTCATTCTCAAACTGCAACAACACTGCTCCCAGGGCTACCGGGCTAGCATCCGCTACTAGTCGAGTACGTTTTTTAGGATCGAAATAGGATAAGGTAGGTATTTTTACAAGCAACCCTTTCAGTTTTTGGAATGCGTTTTGTTGTTCCTTGCCCAAGAAAATTTAATGTCATTTCTTATCAATTGTCGAAGAGGTTCAGTGACATCTCCCAAATCAGGTATAAATTTCCCGAGGTACGTAACATGCCCCAGGAAGCTTCTTGTTTCTTCTTTCGTTTGCGGAGGTCGAAATTCACTAACCGTTTTGACTTAGTCCGGGTCCGGTAGTATACCCTCCACGGACAATATATGACCAAGAAATTTTAAGCTTGTAACTCTTTTTACGCACTTGTTCTCGTTGCGCAACACATTATATTCCTTAAGTTTTTCCATTACTCTAACAAGGGCTTTATCAGGAACATGATAAAACCAGAGTACTTCCGAAAAAAATTATATCATCATGGTAATTAAGAGAGTTACTGCATGTTGCCAAAATATTTTCCATTAAACGCTGAAAAATTTCCGGGGCTGAATTAACACCGAAAAATAACCTTTTATATCGGAAAAGTCCTTTGTGAGTTATAAATGTGGTGATATATATACACGATTCTTCGAGTTCCACTTGATGGTACGCATTCTTCAAATCGAGTCTGGTAAAATATTTGGATTCTTTCAGCTTCGTCATGAACGCCTGTTGTCAGAACACGTTACGTGGAAAATGTGGGGGTTGAATTAAAACTAAGAAATCAAAAGGTTGTTAAGGTTTTTTGCGTATACTTTCCAGGTAATAGCGCTACAGATGAGAAGAGAATTAGCTTTGAAAACGATTTAAGAAGGCTTTTCACTTTAAACGGCGATTTCGTAATTGGTGGAGACCTCAATTCCAGACATAGGAATTGGGGTTGCGTTCGAGCTAATGCTTGGGGAAACCTACTTGCTAATTTTCCTGTTATATTGCCAATCTCTGTTTTGTTTCCTCCTAGTCCAACTTACGTTCCAGCCAGTTCTCGTGGTAGTCCTTCCGTTCTTGA
>CATKWC010000323.1:0-25000 GCA_949824845.1 Rhingia rostrata | reverse complement strand
GGAAGAACCACTTCTGTAGACTGTTAAACGCGATGACGAACCATTCGATATTGGCAACGACAACGAAAACTGCAAACCACCCGATTTGAGTGAAGTGAGGATAGCTTTATCTCAACTAAAGCTTAATAAGGCTGCCGGAAATGACGGCCTTCACGCCGAGGTTTATAAATCCGCCGGAGATGACTTGGTAAAAAAACATTAACCATCTCATAAGCCAAATCTGGTCGGAAGAAAGTATGCCTGAAGAATGGAACCTCAGCATCGTTTGTCCGATCCACAAAAAAAAAGACCCTCTAAACAGCGCCAACTACAGTGGCATAAGTCTCCTCAACATCGTCTACAAAATCCTATCTGCTGTAATATGTGAACGCCTGAAACCTTATCAGTGTGGTTTTAGGCCACCATCGATCAAATCTACACACTTCGGTAGATCCTGGAAAAAACCCAAGAAGTCTCAATCGATACCCACCACCTATTCGTTGATTTCAAAGCCGCATGCGACAGCATTTAAAGAGACGAACTATACTGAGCCATGTCTAGTTTTGGTATACCGACTAAGCTCATCCGTTTGTGTACGATGACGATGGAGAATTCTCGCTACTCCATCAGGGTCGGAAACGACCTCACTGACACATTCGATACCATAAAATGATTTAGGCAAGGCTATGCGCTATCATGTGACTTCCTCAATTTGATTCTTGAGAGGATTGTGCAAAACTCACAAGCCAACATCAGAGGCACAATTTTCCAATAATCGTACAAATACTAGCTTACGCCAACGATATTGACATCATTAGACGGACCCAACGCTATGTCATAGCCACGTTTGCTAGTATAGAGAAGGAAGCCCCAAAAATGGGCTTAGCAGTAAATGAGCAAAACGAAGTATATGCTGTCAACACGAAAGGACACACAACATCGACGAATTGGACAGAACGTCAACATTGACAGCTAGTACGGGACTTTATCTATCTCGGCTCCGCTATTAACTCTGACAACAACATCTCTTCAGAAATTAAACGAAGAATTACTCTTGCTAACTGGTGTTTCTTCGGGCTAAGAAGGCAATTTAGTAGTTGAGCCCTCACTCGAACTACTAAGGAGATCCTACATAAGACCCTGATCATCCCAGACCGTCTCAAAAGCGGATGAAGAAATCCTTGGTCGATTTGAGAGGAAAATTCTTCAAGAAATCTTCGGTCCCGTTTGCGTTGACGGGCTATGGAGACAAAGATTCAACCACGAACTATACGAGTTGCAGAGCGACGTTAAAGATGGCTAGGACATGTAGAACGAATGGGCACCAATAATCCGGGTCGCAGAGTCTTCGATTCGGAGCCAAACGTTGGACGCAGTAGGGAAAGACCTCGCCTTAAGTGGCGCGCACAAGTAAAAACCGACCTCAACCAACTTGGAGTGCGCAACTACAAGCAGTTAGCTTAGGACCGGGCTTATTGGGGAGGTATGTTGGTTGAGGCCCAGGTTCATTCCGGACTGTAGCGCCACTTAAATAATTAATTAGAGTTAAACAAAATGGCCTAGAATTGTGACCAAACATAGAAATGCGTATAGGAAAGACCATTCCGAACTAAGGGACCGATACGACGAACAGACACTTCTTTGGGTCCCTCTGTCATCGTAATTTTAGAACCAAGCTAAATCTCAAGTTCGAAAATGTTCACGAAAACAATATATCTTCTTTTTTAAGAGAAAGAACAACTAAATACTTACGCAGTATTGTTACGTTTTTTTCGGCTATAAAAAATTATTTATATCCACTCTTTGGAAAAAAAACTGGTTATGCTATGAGGTAGTGTATACAAATGGTTTTTGTACAAAAACGCCCCAAAAGGTAAGTGTGGGCTAAAATGATATATAGAAGAAATGTTTATATATCTATAACAAATGATTCTGCGGTCAATTTTTTGTCGAAATGTTTAAATCTTTGCCGAAAAACGTTTTCCATTAAAAACTCCGCCAAAAAGTGAGCGTGTCAAAAAACCTTATACGGACAAAATATAGATATTCAGGTTGAATACATACATTTGAACGACTTATGATTCGCTGATGCCATAGTTCTAATCTCATCTAGTTCCGGACAAATACAAGATGTGCTCTTAGAATTGTCAGACGAATGCAAGAAATTAGGACTTCACATAAGCCAATCAAAAACGAAAATAATGACCAACCATAAAAAAACCAATATGATATTAAATAACCAAAATAAAGAATATGTCGAAGACCAAAAATAACGTTTTTCTGCTGCATTGTATGAAAACGCCTCCAAAACGGGGGCGTGGGTTAAAATGATACATAGAAGAAATATTTATATTATCATAAACAATGATCAAAATGTTTAAAATTTTACCGAAAAACGTATTTTGCTGAAAACGCCCCCAAAAGTGGGCGTGGCAAATAACTTTGTGTAGACGAAATATGGACATTATTATTGTCTAGATATCTTAGTCTGAGGTTTTTTCAAAATCTCTAATGATTTGGCCTACAACCACGTTTTTCTAAAAAGGAAGCGTGGCAGTGGGCAGATTTCAAACATTTTACACTTGTGCTGCTTCGTGGGATAGAGAGTCTGTATACCAAATTTCAAAACGATACTTCAAAATTTAAGGCCCAAAAATCGGTGACACACAGACGGACGGACGGACAGACAGACATGCTCAGCTAGCGATTCTGAGCAGATCTATATACTTTGAGATATATCTATCGAATTAATTTAATATTAGTTTTGACATTAAGTTTGTAACATAAACTTAATGTCAAAACTAATATACCCCTATGAGGAGAAGTAAATAAACGCATCACCAATAGTTGGAGACAATTTTGGAGTATGAAACAACTGTTCGAATAAAATTTAAGAGATGATACACGAATATACTTATTTGACTCCGCCAATTTACCAGTAATGACGTATGGGTTACAAAATATCAGTCTTACTTCAAAGTTACTCGAAAAATTACGAATATGCCAAACCAATATGGAAAGAAAACTGCTCAACCTGAGAATTGTTCAATGAGTGAGGAACACAGAAATAAGGCGACAGACAGACAGACTCAGCTAGCGATTCTGATCCTTACACTTTGAGGTATATCTAGCGAAATGATTTCTCTATGTTACAAACTATTTATCAAAACTTATATATCCTAATGGGATAGGGTATAATGATTCTAATCGATCTGTATTTGAAGAAAAATACGAAATCATGGTGAGTTGATAAATTTTTTATTTTACTTTATCTTAAAACTAACTTACATGCTAGACAAGAATGCATGTAAAAAACTAGCCTACTTATCAAGTACTTAACTAACTTACTTGCCCTATGCGGGCGCCCTAAATTACACGATAACTTAATTCTAATGGCTTTCGGCCTATTGTATTGTAATTGTAATAGTAAGAGTAAGTAAGAAGAGTAATTTTCGAGATATGACCATTCTTTTTTATCGTGACATGATAACCTGGTGCCATAAATCACAAGATTTAGGATGTGGTTTCAACAGCCAGAGAAACAATTCAATATTGCATTAAACATTTCATAATCGTGTAATCGGCCGGTTCATGTGAATAGAACTGGCCATCCATAGCTTGCGATCTTACACCATTTCACTTTTTTGTTTGGGGATTTTTGAAGTCAAAGGTCTATGCGAATAAGCACAAAACCATCAAAGCTTTGGAAGAGGTCATTAGGCGTTGTTTTATTGAAATTCAGCCACATTTAAACGAAGAGGTCATAACAATTTTCATCTAAAGATTACGTACTTTCCATCAAAGCCGTGGCGCCCACTTATCCAATATACTTTGCTGTATATAACCACAATTTGTATACGCTATAAAACAATACAAAAAAAAAACAAACTCTAATTCAAAATCTGTATTTTCTATTAAAATTACATTTTGCGTGAATTATGGGACACCCTTAATTATCTTTACTCACCAAATGCAAATATCATTCAGCGTTTCTATTAATCCCTGGAAGGTACGCAGGTCGAAAATAAATACCAGGGTCACAAAAGTGTTTTAACACCAGATTGTTATTGTGCTTAATAACAAAGCGTACCGAAATCTGGAGGCATGTCGATATATCTGTATACACTGGTAAGTTAGTGGGGCTGTTGCAAAGTGAGTTGGATCATAACCACCTTCCTTATAATTTTAAATAAACAGTTTAAAGGAACATAAACATTTTCAACATAATGTTCTGATTTAAATTCCAAATAAACCATTCCAATCAACACTTAATTTGAGATGTATCTGCAAGGTTTACATTCAACTTAACAAAAAACTACTTTTCAATATTAAAATCTCACTGTACACAAAGAAAGGATATATAATGTCTAAATGGAAAACGTCGTCCTCCCTAGATACCACACCATTCTAAAGAAAATAAGCCTCCAAAGTAAAAAAGACGAAAATGTATTCCTAAGGCAGTTCCAATATTCCGACTTTTCCACCTAATAGCAACGTTTTGCATTTAAAAAGAAAAGTTTATTTCTCGTGGGCAACGACCTCTTCGATGCGGTAAATTGTTTGCAAATTTTGACATCCTTTTTAAGCCAATGCTCAACCGCACTCTAGTTCTGCAAAAATTCAAACAATAACTTTACCGGTGGAGAAAAATAAAAAGCAACCATATTCCAAAACATCAGAACAAGGCAAAGTAGTATAGGACGATGTGAACAATAAAACATATGAGAAGACTACAATCCACTGTGTGGATCGTTTTATACCCTATCCCATTCCATCCTTAAAATTAATATCACTTAAATGTGGGCTTATGACAAAGAAATATTAAAATTGAAAGTGTCGCAACATATTGTTCAGACAGTTTATCAAAAACTTGCATGGTTCGACCAAAAACAACGTTTTTCTCCTGCATATGGTATGGCGTAAAAATTATATATGGAAGAAATGTTTATTTTTTTCAAAATCTTTTACGGTTTGGCCTAAGACTATTTGTTTCTAAAAAAGGGACATGGCAGTAGGCGGATTTCAAAAAAATATTTACACTTGTTCAAACTGCACGTACAAGGATCACATGTACCAAATTTCATTATCCTAGCTCACAATTTAAGGCCCAAAAACCGGCCACCTACAGACGGACGGACGGAAGGACAGACAGACATAGCTTAGTCGACTCAGGTAGCGATTCTAAGTCGATCCATATACTTTGAGGTACACCTAACTCAATTATTTCTCTATATTACAAACTATCTAGAAAAACTAATATACCCCTATGGGATAGGGTACACAAAACTTTTCAATATGTACCGGAACTCCCAAACTGACCTGGCAGGATAAATGATGGGATAGGAGAAAACATTTTAACCATCGCACGGAGGAGTATCACTATGAAGAAACCTGCCCAAAAGTAAAAAAATTTCGAGGTTGAAAATTTTCACGAAAACAATATCTTTCTGTTTATAAGAAAAAGTTAAAAAATAAATTTGGTAAAAACAATTGATACACACCTATTGTTGAATACCTATTACGTTGCATAACGTTTATTTAAGTAGAGTTTCTATTAATGCTGTGGTGCCCAATCAATCGGAAGTCGAGAGTTTTGTTACTCACAAGTTGTGGCTGAAAACGGTTATATGCAAAGAGTAACATTTTAATCGCGTTTTTTTGTTTGCTATGGGAACATTTATTCTATTGACAAATGTCTGTAAAAAGAATATGTGCACATTGGAAAGATAACTATATAAATTTATATATTTACTATTGATATAGAGCACCATTTTACCTCGTTTATATTGTAACTCTATGCGAGTTGAAGTTAGTTCAGCTTAAATTAGAGAAGTATTCAAATATTTCCTTAAAGGTTTCCGAAAAAAATTTCGCGCATAATAGCGCCAAAAGATTTGCACGAAGTAAGCATTTTTGATCATACAGAAGAAGAGAAGATTCTAATAGAGATGTCTTGAACCGACTCCTATTAAGCCCTGAACCCCTTTTTCGAGTAGTTAGGTTCAACGGCTCAAAATAAAAGCAAGTTATTTACCAGCTAAACTTAACAGCTTCTAGAAACAAAATGGTATTATCGCAAGAAGGGTGTGTTTACGGTCACCGCTATTAACGAGTTCGTTAGTTAGCGCTGGTAAAATAACCGTGGATGATTTTTCACACTAGTTCAAGCTAGTCAACATTAAAATCAAATGATTTATAAAATTACAAGCGTTGACTAGCGCGAACTAGCGTGGACTAGTGGGAAAGCAAAAACTATGACTTGCGACCAGGTTATTGATTGCAACTATGGCGGCCAATTTTTATTAGCATTGGTCGTAACTGCGCCCAAAGAAAAAGAAGAAGAAGTAAAAACATATGAGAAGGCTATACTTCGATGTGCGGATCGTTAAATACACTATACCATCAGATCCCTATCAGCAATATCCAAAAATATCGGCTTTATGGCGATCAAATATAGAAAACGTGTTTGTTACAACATAACCTTCAGACAGTTTATCAAAATCTCTTTTCGTTGGCCTTAAACTACGTTTTTTTTTTCAAAGGGAGCGTGGCTGTGGGCGGATTTCAAAAATGTTTACACTTGTTCTGTTGAGAGCAACAACAAACACGTGTAACAAAGTTCATCATTCTAGCTCAAAATTTAAAGCCCAAAACTGGTGACGTAAGGGCAAAAGGACGGACAGACATGGCTAAATCGACTAAGCTATAGATTCTGAGTCGATTCATACACTATATCTATATCTAGCTATATTATATCTCTATGTTACAAACTATGTAACAAAACTAAAATACCCGAATGGGATAGGGTATAAACATACGAGAAGGCTATAATCCACTGTGTAGATCGTTTTATACCCTTTTCCATCCCATCCTTAGAATTATATATCTAAATGTAGGCTTTATGGCAAAGATTTATTAAAATTTACATTTGCACAACATTTTGTTCAAAATATTTTATGGTTCGACAAAAAACAACATATTTCTCCTGCATATGGTATGGCGTAGGGTATAGAATATGATTTTGTAGTAAAACGCCTTTAACAAGTGGGCGTGCGTTTAAATGACGTATAGACGAAATATTTGTTTTATTAAACCCAATGATTTGCATCAAACGTTCTTTTTTCGAATATATTGATTTTTTTACAGAACAAGGTTTATTTTTAAACGCAACAATCAAAAAGTGGGCGTGGTAAAATATTTTATATGTAAAAAACATAGATACCTATTGGGATTGGCCACATATGTTGTTCAGTCACTTTTCAAAAGTCGATACCCTTTGGCTAAAAATAACGTTGTTACGGATTTTCAAATATCAAGTACAAGAATCACATGTACCAAATTTCATTACTCTAGCTCAAAATGTAAGGCCCAAAAACCGTTGACCTACAGACGAACGGGCGGACGACAGAGAGACATGGCTAGGTCGACTCAGTAAGCGATATGATTCGTAATACGTTCCATGTAGCTATAAATAGCTTAATTATTTCTCTATGGTACAAACTATGTATCAAAACTAATACACCCCTATGGGATATGGTATAAAAATGTATTCCAATTAAATTTTTTATTTGCATATGTTATTAATAAATAATCTATTTTCAGCATAGTAACTCAATAAATCATTCTTCATATGAGCCGAAACTAATTTTTTTTATTTTTATTTTATTTAACCTATCCTATATTTTTGCCCATATTTTTAGGTAACATACTCCTTTGCTCGAATGAGTGACAGGATGAGGCCAACAGAAAAAAGTTAACAACTTTATATTCAAAGATTACTTAGAATTGCTTAAGAATCATTAAGAATACTCGACATCTTCCTATAAACCTTCCAGTTCATGAGGTATGTTGGTTTGAGGAAAGGGCCACTTTTACCGCGGCTATTCAATGTTGAATCTAACGATATTGTCCCACATCCAGGATTGGGAAACCGGAACTTTACGATTTTCTCTTTCGTGCTAAAACCGTTAAGAGGTGGTATGATGCTTGACTGCCTATGTATGTTCGTACGAGCGTGTCTTTGACTGGAAAATGAAACCTACACATTTGTCCAGGACACTATCCGTTTATATAATGACATCCGTGTACGTAGGTACATGCTGAGTCTTTTGCTCCGGCGAGCATATCGTGACTACCGTCGACTATGAAGTTGGGTGCTCGAAATGATGCTTTATTTGCATACACAGAGTTACATTGAAAGAGGCATTCAATGCAGGCGTCCTTGTGGAAGTAGTTCATGACAGGGTACAAGGATGTGCGCAATAAAAGTACAAAGCGAATGAATTTACACTCAAGTGTGGCAACAGGACAGAGTAGAACACAGAATAGAGATTATTGCATAGTTTATAATTATGACTTTGGACTAAGAAGTACGATTGTTGTTTAGCTTGAATTGAACACACATTTAGATTTAGTCGAATAGTTCACAAAAACTGCCTTATTTTTCCGGATCATAAGGGTATTGCAAATTAACTAATCAAAAGTTATTGGTTAATTATTGTTTGATGAGTTTAAACAAATTATTTAGCCTGAAATTGAAGACAATAGTATGACTTATCAGGAACCTAATGGTAGTTTTTATACCCTTTCCAATAGGGGTATACATATACTATTAGTTTTGTTGTATTAAGTTTGTCCTTAAATTCAAAGAAAGAGTCTTGAAATTTTAAACAAAGACTCTCTGTCAGACATAGTAGAACAGGCATAAAAAGCATATGAGAAAGCTACAATCCACTGACAAATGTCCCCAAAATCAAGGATTTATGGCGATGAAATATAGCAAATGTCATTGTCATAACATACTGTTCAGACGAATTATCAAAATCATTTATGGTTCGGCAAAAAAACACTCCAAACTCCAAAAAGTGGGCGCTACTTAAAATGATATATGGAAGCAATGTTTATATTAACAGAGCCAATGATTTTGAATCACCATTTTTTTCGAAATGTTTAAAATTTTTCCGAAAAACGTTTTTTACGTTTAGTGGGCGTGGCAAAAAACTTTTCAAAGACGAAATATAGACATTATGATTGTCTAGGTATGTTTGTCAGACACTTTTTCAGTATCTTTAACGATTTGGCCTAAAATTATGTTTTTCTAACAAGGGGGCGTGGCAGTGGGCGAATTAAAAAAATATTTACACTTGTGCTCTAAGGAGCAACAACAAGCACGTGTACCAAATTTCATCATTCTAGCTCAAAATTCAAGGCCCGAAAACTGGTGACGGACGGACGGACGGACGGACCGACAAACATGGCTAAATCGACACAGCTATCGATTCTGAGTCGATCCATATACTTTGAGGTATACCTAGCTCAATTATTTCTTTATGTTACGAATTATGTATCAAAACAAATATACCCCTATGGGATAGGGTAAAAAACATTAAATCCACCCACAGCCAAGCTCACTTTAAAAAATACATCGCTTTTGGCCTGACAGTAGAAAACTAAAAAAAATTGTCTGAGCAACATATTTAGGCAATCCTAATATCTATATTTCGCCCAAACAAATTTTTTTGCCACGCCTCATTTTGGGCGCGTTTTCTGTAAAAAAAAACAATTTTCGTCGAATTTTAAAATATTAAAAAAAAATGTCGGTGCAAAATCATTGGCAATGTTAATATAAACATTTCGTCTAAAGATCATTTTAACCCACGCCCACTTTTTGGGGGCGTTTGAAAAAGAAAACGTTTCCTGTATATATTCAATTTATTTGAAAAAAAAAACTTTTGATGCAAACTCATTGGGTTTGATAAAACAAACCCAAACAAACAAACAAACATCCACAGATCAACTAATCCACTTTTTTGAGGGGTTTTACTACGCCATACCATATGCATGAGAAAAACATCGTTCTTTATCGAACCAAAAAAGACTTAGATACTATCTGAAGAAGATGTGGTGCCAATGCCATTTTCTATATATCATCCCCATAAAGAAAACATTCTGGGGATATAAACTTTAAAGATGGAATAGAATAGGGTATCAAACAGCCCTCACAGCGGATTGTAGCCTTCTCACATGTTCATTTCACGTCTATAGTCACTGAGGTGTAGTAAAAGAAGAGAAGAGCAATGGGAAGCGTTGTTTTTGACATATGAAATTCATTTTTGATACAAGTGCTACATTATCGACATAACAAAAGTGACAGTTTAATTTAAATTCATTGATTACAAAACTATATAAACTATAAATCAATATTCAATTAATACAAGTTAGGTTTTTAAGTCCTTTGCAAATCGGAGCAAGAAGGATGAAGGATCGTTTAGCAAGAGAAAATAATAGACATATAAACAATAGTCATTAATGCCATTCAAAAAGTTAGTTTTTGGTAGAAATTAAACCTCGACCGAATTCTGTAAATATTGCAGAATATATTATTATTGAGATACTATTCCTTATTCTTATTTATTATTTTTTATTATTTGATTTCAATGATGTTAGTAATTTTTTTTAATATAGCTACATAATATATTATATGTATATGCTGGTCACGTTACTCATATAACCAGTATTATAATTTAACATTCGGAAGGTGAACGACTTTTTCCCGCTATATTTATTCGTTCACCACCTGCCGAACTGGTTGTTAATTAGAATTAAATAATAAATATATGTACTTAAAACTAAACGTGTGTTTTACTTGGTATATTACAGTGGCGACGAGGATGAAAACTAAAAGCATAAAGTATTAAGTGAAAAGAACAAGAAAAATAGTGCAGTAATGTCAAGTCAATAAATAGGCAATGTGCCACATTTTGATCATGATATAAAGAATTGGAACGGTTTTAGAAACCAAGTAGAGCAGGTTTTTTTTCTCGCGAATGGCATATCCGAAATGTCAAAAAGAAAGCAATCTTGCTCACGTCGTTGTCCGAAAAATCATATATTCTTCTTCAAAATTTAATCAATCCGTTAAAGATAGATATTAATACCAATACGTTTGATATGTCCAAACAATCAATGCAAATCCATTTCAAGCCACTTTCGTCAGGTTTTGCAGAACGATATAATTTTTATAATGCATCAAAACATCCAACGGAAACCATTAACTAGTGGGCGGTACGAGTACGCTCAGTAGCAATTAATTGTGAATTCGGTACTTTATTATATGTTGCCATAAGGGACAAGTTTGTGATGGGGTTCGAAAAGGGTCCAGCCCGGGACAAAATTTGTTTGGAAAGTGTTACATGTGATATTCAAAATGTGGTAGAAATCGCTAATACAACGGAATATATTCGACACCAGTATGAGTCATCGGCAGTAAAACAAGAACCGCATGATTATATTCTATACATGCATAAGAACAATAAAGTGATAAATAGCGGGAATGGCCGAAGTGCAACGAAATCAGCAGCCAATATATCGACAGCATTATCAGCAGCAGTAACAGCAAGGCAACCGACAACAACAGCATCAGCAGTGTACCGTTTGTGGATATTTTAACCATGCAAATAGTACATGTAAATTTAGGAACTATAAACGTAACAAATATCAAAAATGAGGTCATTTAAAAAAAATGTGCATGAAAGAGAAAGACTTAAATTATATAAGTAATGAAGATGTTAGTTTATGATAAGTAGCAGTGATGGTCCGATAAAACTTCAAGTGCGTATAAATAAAATTTGTTTAATGATGGAATTGGATACAGGCTCAGAATATTGCGTTATCTCTTTATGTGATTATAACAAACACTTTCGCGATTGCATTTTTAAATCGTCAAAGATGATTTTGAAATCATATAACAGCGAAGCAATTAGCACAGTTAAGTTAAGGAGGGGACAACTTCAAAAAAATTTTAAACCTAGGTTAGTGCCATTAGCTATACAGAAAAAGGTAGAACAGGAAATTGAGAAGTTGGTTAAAATAGGTCTTCTTGAACGCTTGAATTGGCTTGAATTGAAACAAGAGGATGGGTGTATATTTTTAGGGTTATCGCCTTATTATTCCTTTAGTCCTTCAAGAGTAGGTGCTTAAATTCCTACATGTGTCTCATATGGCAGTCAGTAAAATGAAGTCGATGGCCCGAGAACAAGGATTAAGAAAGCCTAGTCGTAGGCTGCACTCCATGTTCAATGACGCGCTCTAATCCACCTTAACAGGATTTATTGCCTGTGAAATATCCAGAGCAACCCTGGGACCGTTTTCATATTGATTTTTGTGGTCCTTTTCTTAATTGATGCTGTCTTTTAGTGGTAGACAGTTATAGTAAATGGGTAGAATGTATTGATATGGGTAAAAATACTACCAGCAGCGCGACGATTGCATCTTTAAAAGATTTGTTTGCCCGTTTTGGATTACCCAAAACAATTGTTTCTGACAATGGAACAGTGTTTGTGTCCAATGAATTAAAACGGTTTTTAGAATTAAACGAAATTGAGCATATCACAAGTCCAGTGGGCCATCCAGCCACAAACGGTCAAGCCGAAAATATAGTTAGAACCGTAACAAATGCTTTAAAAATAAATTTGTATAATACTGATATAGCGCAATTCCATAATGTCCTAAATAGATTTTTATTGGATTATCGAAATACATAGCATTGTTGTACAGGAGTTTCACCAGCTCAATTTATGTTTAACAGACTATGGAGAACTAGACTTGATTTATTAAATCCGAATAGGAGAGCTAAAATAAAAAAAGAACTGTAAAAGAAAACATGCAGGTTCGAAAAGATAATCAACGAAAATATTTTCCGTTAATATAGGCATTCTTGAAGAAAAATGGAGAAGTAAGAATTTGCTGGGATTTTAAGGTCACGCTGAATCCAAACCTATTTGTAGAAAAATACCCACTTCCACGAATAGATTATGTTTTTGCGAAATTGCATGGTGGGGAAGAGTTTAGCAAGTTGAATTTATCAATGGCTTATCAGCAAATTATATTGGATGGACCATCGAAAAATTTACATCTATTTCAACTACCAAAGGGCTGTTTCAAATTATCCGTTTGATTTTTGGTTTGGCTTCTGCCCCAGTCATGTTTCAAAAGATTATGAAGCTAGAAGGTGTTGTAGTTTTTCTTGATGATATTCTTATCACAGCACCAAATAGAAAACTACACCTTGAAAGAGTAAATAAGGTTCTTGGGGTGTTAAAGTATGCAGGGTTTAAATTATCTCTAGATAAATGTATATTTTTAGCTAGCAAATTAGCTAACTGGGGCTTATAATAAATAAAAACGGGTTACATACTAATCCAGAAAAAGTTCGGGAAATAGACAGTATGCCGTACCCCAGAAATGTTAAAGAGCTATAAGCTTTTCTTGGTGTAGTAAACTTTTATAGACGCTTTTTGCCTAATGGTGCTAGCTTGGGTTCACCAGTATATGAACTTTTAAAAAAGGATAGAACTTTTCACTGGTCAGTTGACTACAAAAGAGCAGTAGATAGTTTAGCGTTAAAGGCAGATAGATGCTTGGCTCATTTCAACCCTAAACCAAGTCCTAAACTGACAGTGGATGCAAGTCATGTGGGTGTGGCTGTAGTACATGCAATTCAATGCAAATTAGCCGTAATAATTATATCCCTTATACCTTATTTGATTTCACTCAAAAAATCACTGTTGATAAAAATGTAGAATCGGACCCAAATGAAACCGAACAAAATGAACATGTAAATAACTATGAAAATTCTTAACATCAATCTAAATATGATCTAAGGATCAGGAAAGTTCCAAAGTTTTAATTTCCATAGAAATGAAAAATTTATCCCTGAATTATAAAATGTGTTCTGAAATTTTTGTAAGTTGTTGAACGAAAAACTAAAGGGGGGCATATAAATATAATATATGAGTATATGCTGGTCACATTACTCATATAACCAGTATTATAATTTAATATTCGGAAGTCGAACTCTTGCTATCTTTTCCCTCTATAGTTAGTCGTTCACCAACTGCCGAACTGGTTGTGACTTAGAATTAAATAATTAATATACCTAAAACTCAACGTGTGTTTTACTTGGTATATTAAAATATATTTAAAAGCAAATCAGATTTGATGTATATATGTATCTGTCACGAAATTTCCGAAACTCACGAACGGATGTGGTGGAGTTTCCCTAACCACATATTAAGCTTCTTATAACAAATACCTTCTAACATTGGTAAGTAATCCAAGAGAAAAGATATACCATCAAATATATTTATACCCTAGGTTGTTTTTGGCAAAATGGTAAGGAATTTTGAAAAAGTTTTTGAGCCAGATATTTAAACATAACTTGTGTCTATATTTCGTCCATACATAATTTTTTGGATCGCCCACTTTTTGGGAGCGTTTTTAGTAAAAAAAACATTTTTCGGTAACATTTTAAACATTTCGAAAAAAATGTTTTATGCAAAATCATTGGCCCAAGTTTTGTAGGGGTTTTCATTAAATAATCATTTGTATACTCTACATCAAAGCATAACCGGGCAAAAATCATTGTTTTTTGTCGAACCATGAACGATTTTGATAAACTTTCTGAACAATATGTATTGACAATGACATTTTCTGTATTTCATCGCCATAAAGCTAACATTGTGGGGATATTTATTTTAAGGATGGGATGGGGTAGGGTATTTAAAGATCCGCACAGCGGATTGTAGCCTTCTCATTGTAGCTTACCTCTGGAATGCGTTTTCTTATTGTAAGAAATAAAATCAACCAAATATTTGTATGGTATAATAGGTATATTAGGGTATATTAGTTTTGATACATAGCTTGTAACATATAGAAATAATTGAACCAAGTATATGGATCGACTCAGAATCGCTAGCTGAGTCGATTAAGCCATGCCTGTTTTGTACATGTGATCCTGGTACGTGCAGTTCGAACAAGTGTTAACATTTTTGTTTAATCCGTTAACTGCCATGCCCCGTTTTCAGAATAATTTAGTTTTGTGCCAAATCGTTAGATATTTTCGAAAAGTGTCTAAGAAAGATATCTAGTCAATTATAATGCCTATAGTTCGTTGTCTCAAAGATTTTTCGCTCACTTTTTGTGCGCGTTTTTCGTATAAAAAAAACATTTTTCGATAAAATTTTAATCATTTCGAAAAAAAAATTAATGCAAAATGATTGATTTTGGTAATACAAACATTTCATCCTATATCCTTTTTACCCACACCAACCTTTGGAGGTGTTTTCATACGAAAACCATTTTTATACCCTACGCCATACCATTAGCAGGGGAAAAACGTTGTTTTTGGTCAAACCATACAATATGTTGCTAAAATTTAAATTTTAATATATCTTTGCCATAAAATCCACATTTAAGGGATATTAATTTAATGGATGGAATGGGATAGGGTATAAAACGATCCACACAGTGGATTGTAGTCTTCTTATATGTTTTTTTAATTTCCATCTTAATATCTAATTCTTAACATATTTTTCAAACAGTGCGCTTCACATTGACCAAAGCGCCACAAAATTACACTGCGGAATTCTAGTTGTTTTTACAACTAAATATTTTAGATAAAAGACGCCTTCCATTGTATGTACCTTGCTTTTACTCTAACACTGTGACTAGTACGCAAAGTATTTGCTTATGGCACTTTTTTTAATTTTTTTTTGTTCACTTGTGGGGGAACAAATTTCCCTTATCCATAATACACCTCGCAATAAATCTTTACAAATTTAAGTCAAAAAAAAACAAAAAACAAAAAAGTGATCTCAAATAGGAGGGTAAGGTACTTAGTGTAGTGTTTTCGATATTGAAATCAACTTATTTCGGCATATTAATTTTATAGAACCCACGTGATTTTATGTGATCATGTATCCATCGGAGATTGCTCGCCTTAAACACCAACATTTTAATCGTCAAAATAAGTGGAAAGACAATTTGTGACGGCAGTAAGACAACAGCCCTGCTACATAACCTGCTCCTCTTCTTGCCCAACAAGGTGCAGTACAGTAGTGTCCAGATATCCACTAATCTGCTTGGTAGCATGTCAACCAACGCCAGAAGTTTAGGAGCTGCAAGTTACGTTAGAAGCGCCAATTCGAAGCAGCAGCTCGACGACGGACGCTGTCGAGGCTCCAACCGACATACGGACCTACAATTGAAGGTTTCGTACCAATGCGGATATCGCATATCATATAAGCTGCACCTCAAAATCGGTGTATTTATCTGTGACACCCACAACCGGTTAGGATTTCAAAGTTATGCCTCAAGTTGGTACATTATAAAATCCTAACTTTTTAACGATTTTACTTTTAGCAGCAAACATATAAAACATATGCAACACCAGTCGCTCTCCAACTCTCGTAGTGGTCAGTGGGCTAGTTAAGTGCGGAAGTATATTTCCAAAGTGAAAAAGTGAATAAATGGCAAGTAAGCCAAGTAATATTCGGCTAGTTAAGTGCGGAAGTATATTTCCAAAGTGAAAAAGTGAATAAGTGGCAAGTAAGCCAAGTAATATTTATCCTCCATGTGGAGTGGACTGACTCAGGAGTGGGAGTCGTGGGTTCGAGTCCAACCAGACCCCAGTACTTTTAATTGTTTTTAAATTTATACGTACAAGAAAACACACAAAGAAGAGTGTCTCGGCCGAATTACAGGCTATGGAAACCGGTGCGGTGAATGAAGTCCCGCAAGAGGTAGGAAGTAGGTCGCCGACAAACAAACGGCAGAAGCTGGCGACAACATCATCGGCATCTGCGACGGCAGGTATGCCAACAAAGCTGGTACCAGCGACAAAAAAAGAGGCTGCACCAACAACAATAGCAGCAGCAAGTGCAACGGCAACAACCCAAAACGGTGAGATGAGGCGGAGGAAGCTAATTCCGTTGCCTAATGCAAGGAGATGTAGACTGGTAGCGGGAAATACACCGCTGCCAACAACAATGGAAGCAGAGGAGGAGTGCAACTCTGACCTTGAGGAATCCGAGTTTGATGATGGGGAACCCCGCTACGTTGGTAAGGGAAACCCATTCAGAGAACTAGCGGAGATTGAGGATGTTCAGCCGGCTTTAAACGATGACGAGACAAAATTAAAGCTCCTCATCGCAGCATTAACTGCTAAGCTGGAGAGGATTCGAGAGGCAAGGGAACAAGAAGCCCTCCAAGAAAAAAGAAGGCGACAAGAGCAGAAACAACGATACGAGCTGAAAGCGCAGCAAATGCTTCAGCAGAAACGGTTCAATATGCAACAGAAGCAGCAACAACAACAACAGAAGCAGAGGAAGCGACAACAGCCGCAACAGCAACAGCGGCAGCGATATAAGCAGCCGCAACAACAGCAGCAGCATCAACAACAACGGCAGCAACAACAACAACAAAAGCAGCAGCAACCCCAGCAGCAACGACAACAGGAAAAGAGGGAAGATGTACCCCCGATTAATGTAAGTGACTTGCCTACAAGCGATAGTATTAAGTTAAGTAAGCAGATATTCATTAAGGACTTCGCGGTCAAACATATTTCGGCCAAACAGCATAAAATTATATGCTACAATATGGAGGACTATAAAAAAGTCCGCAAAGAACTGGAGGGGCTAAAGTTAGAATACTTTACATATACGCCGAAAGCAGAAAAATTAAAAACGCTCATCTATATAAAGGAATCGATCCCAGGGTTGTTGCAGAGGAGCTCCTAAACGAGCTCAAGTATTTTGAGAGCGACGATGTAAAGTTCGTCGGCGTAAGGCCGTTTACCGCGGTCGATGGTAGGGGTGGTTACCGAAGGTTACCGTTTTTCCTTGTTCAAATAACCCCCAATAGCAAAATCGATAGTGTACGCAGAATTAATCGCGTATACTATCATGCTGTCCATTGGGAAAAACTAAAAAGGACAGATCGCATACTGCAATGTATGCGCTGCCAGAGGTTCGGGCACGCCGCTTCTAACTGCAACATGCGGATTAGATGTGTTAAGTGCGACAAAAACCACATTATAAATGAGTGTCCTCTAGGTAGGGAAAGGGTTGAAGACATGAGCAAGCTCACATGTGTTCTTTGCGGAAACGCGGGCACCCTGCTAATTATAAGGGATGTCCTGTATTCCAACAGAAGAGGAAGAGTATGCTAGGTCGCAAACAGGCTGCTGAAGAAGAAAAGCGATCTTAAAGTCGCTCTTTCACAAATAGGGTAGATCCCAACGTGTCCTTTGCCCAAATGGCAGCTGGACCGGGTAAACCCCAGACATCAAAAATGCCTACGGTTGCTTTAGCAGATTTGGATCTGAAAAAGTTCTTGCTGTCATTGAATAGCAAGATCGAACAGTTCCAAAAACAATTGAACGACCAAGCAGCACGAATAGATTATATCTATTCGATGTTTGCCCAGTCTAGCGTGCCATGAACATGATGGGTACGTTGGATGAGGTAAACTTTAGGATCCTAGCTGTGAATGTTAATTCATTAGTCAGGGTCGAGAGAAGAACCGTCCTTTCAAATCTGTTGAAAAATCAACTCCCGGATGTACTTTTGGTCACCGAAACTAAGCTAAACCAGAGACACAAATTGGGATACAGCAACTACCATGTAGTAAGAAGAGACCGACCCCACTCCTCCCAAGGGGGTGGGGTCGCTGTCTTATTACGCAAAGGCTTACGCCATAGCATCATATATAGCGGGGAAGTACGTAGGTTCCAGGTGTTGGAAGCATGCATCGTATGCATTCCTCTCCATAGTCGGAGGAGAATGTATGCTAAGCATGCGGCTTGGGGAAATACAATCGAGAACACTAGAGGTCGACTGCTTCAGAATTGGCGGGAGCAAAATATGATTGAGTACAAACTTAGTTTGTACGCGACGGATATCCCGTCCTTTCCAAGAGGAAACTCTTTTCTGGACTAAGCGCTTATGGACAATAGACTAGAACTAACAAATAACGAACACGCGCGGAACTGTGCGCGAGCATTCGATTACGATAGTGACCACCTCGGACTTGATGCCGTATTTAGTATCCCAAACGAGCAAACTCAACTGGAGGAGTTCGACCAAGTACGTTCTTTCGACTACCGAAAGACGAACTGGCCGCGTTTCACCAGAAATGTAAAGCGAGAATTACGTTTGAGCGAAATTGATCCACCGACAAACAGAAACCTTACAAACGACGAAATTGACCAAAATTTACTAAAAATGAGGTCCTCACATGTCAATGGATCTAGCTATCCCTAAGATAACTAGTTCTGACGACCAGACGGAGAAATATCGAACGCCAACAATCGATGCACTCCACCGACACAAAAGCAGTCTGGTCTCGAGGCTTAAACGGCTGCGTAGACAATTCACTGACAGACAAGACCCGGAGGTTCGGACACTGAAGTCACTGATCAAAAATCTTAAAAAATTAATATCGGAAAATTACAGATCATCTATAAATTTTTACTGGGGCAACAAAATTCGGGCTATAAAAACCAGTAGCCCGAATATGTTCCCCCAAATAAATAAAATATTCAGGCGAAAAGATCATAACAACATTCCATGTGTCCGAATTTCCAAAACGACAGAAAATAGACAGACACTCACGGCTGTTGGTATAAGTCTGGAAAACGTTGACTCGAACGATGGTTTTTCCACCATCGAAGATCCTCAGGAGAAGGCGAATTCGATAGGCGCTATTTTACGGTGAACAATCCTGTTCGCCCAAATCGCGATATTGAGGAAAGAGCCTTTCTAAATCACTTTTACCTGCGCACTGAACTTCAAGCTTGGCGATCTGAGAATCACGGCTTTTCCGTATTCAATGACGAAAACCCTTCCAATGGCATGGTCGCCAATAGCCTGATGCTGTTCGTGCAAAAAGATGAACTCCTGGACATTTTGGTATCACTGAAAAATAAAAAGTCGGCAGGAGAGGACGGTGTCCCAAACGCCGTATTGAGACACCTGCCAATAGAAGCAGTCGATATCTTCACCACCCTGTTTAACAATGCACTGAATAGTGCACATTATCAGGTGCACTGGAAAACGGCGGTTGTATATCCTATCCCCAAAGAGGACAGGGACAAAACAAAAACTGTAAATCTTCGGTCAATAGGCCTTCTGCCGAATGTAAGCAAGGTATTCGAGAAGATAGTCAATAGAGCTCTGCTTAAGTGGGTTGAGGAAAACAAAATTATTCCGGATAATCAGTTCGGTTTACGAGCGAGGCATGACAACATTCATGCCGCGTCGAAACTAGTGTCCGACATTCAATAGAATAAATCCAAAGGACAATGCATAGGACCCTGTCTGGTTGGCTTTGAAAAGGCCTTCGACACCGTATGGTTAGAGGAGCTTTTCTACAAGCTGACCAGAATGGGCATGCGGAAACCCATGCTATATATGATATATGAAATGCTTATGGGAAAGAAGTTCATTGTCAAATGTGACAACGTAACTTCGAGTAAAGTCTTTAAAATTAAAAACGGTTTACAACAGGGGGCGGTGAACTCCCCGAAGTGAAGTCAAATACCTTGGCATCTGGCTTGAAAAGTTTCTGTATTTTAACAAAAATGTAGATGCTTGTCTGGCTAGGGCTAGGGGGGCTTATGCTCTGACAAGGAGATTGTTTCAAAGCAGTCAACATGACTCAAGGGTGAAAGTCATTTGCTACATGGCCCTCATAAGGCCGATCATCGCTTACGGTTGTCCCGTGTGGTTCAATGTGGCACTAGCCTACATGGGAAAGATACGGCTTTTCGAGAGGCGGTGTCTCCGATCCTGCTTAGTATGTACCGAACGCCGGACTTCGAGTACATAAAATATTATCGCAACGAGGTTCTATACAATGGGGCTTAGTTGAATAGAATGGACAATTTCCTGATTAAGGTGACGCGAAGGCACGCTGCAAGGGCGATGGCTAGCGACAACAGCCTGATCTTTGGGGCTTATTACCCCAATTCTTCATACATGGAGAGCACGCTCATATCAGGATTTATTCCACCAGAGGCATTCATTTACATCGATTCGTTAGGGTTAGTACAACACAGGAATGGTATTCCGGTTTTATACCACCACTATCGTGACGCGCGGGACAAACGGCTAATCCGCGACGGGTACGTCGACAATGCTCCGGAGCTCCTCCGCCTTAGCACGGCGGTATCGGATCGCGATAGGGTCGATGCTGCAAAACAGCGCACTGAATTCTGGTGGCTATATGAGGAAGGTGATTCTGCACCTCCTCAGGACTTTGCGGACTTTTAGTCCAACTCCATAGTTAAGATTTTAAAATTAGGAACAAGGTCTGGGTATGGTTGAACGCATGCTGCCGTGGGACCGAAAGACGCAATCAGGATGGCGACCCCTCGGGGCATATGCAACGATAGGTTTAGATAGGTTTAGATAGTTTAAGTTAGTCTTGTAAGTTTTAGTTATATATAAAATAAAAAAAAAATGCGACTGTCTTCTAATAGGTTTTCTATTCACATTTTCCTATTTACAAAAAAAAAAATACAAATATTATAATAATATTCAATACCAAAACATATGCATAGTTATATAAAAAAAATCAATAAAACATGTATTGCGAACCATAATGGTCATTTACTTTGTCACAGTTCATATGTTTAGCTTTTAAGTTTATTTAGGCTATTATTTAAGTAAAAAAGAAAATTTTTGTGTATAAATAAACGTTAAAAAAAATGCAACGAGGGCTCGCCACCCCGATTATTATTAAGTTAGGTTTAAGTAGTTAAGTAGTCTTAAGTTAGGCTTAAGTAGTTTAAGTAGTAAGTAGTTAAGTAAGTTAGTTATAATCTAGAATAAGCTCATTTATTTAAAAAAATTCACTATACAAAGTTTTTTTTTTCTTTGTTAATTAAAATTAAATATAAAAAAAAACCGACAAATTTGAGCCCAAAGGCAAAATAAAACAGCTAAATATAAGCTTACAGCGCCCACTAAGGGCAGATAAGTTAGATTAAGTAAAGCAGTTATTGATAAGTTAGATTTAAGCATATTTTAAGTAAATAAAAAATGAATTTAAAAGTAACATATGCAACACCCTACTAAGAATTGTGCGCACAACGCGGGGTACACGGTTAATTTTAAGTAGTTTAAGTTAGTCGATAAGTAGTTTTAATGAGCATGTTAGTTTAAATAAAATAAAAAAAGACAAGGAACGAAGTTTTTAAAAGTTTTCTTGGTAAACATTGTGTTACTTTTAGATTTATATATAAGATAATAGGCCGAAAGGCATTAGAATTAAGTTATCGTGTAATTGAGGGCGCCCGCATAGGGCAAGTAAGTTAGTTAAGTAGTGGGTAAGTAGGTTATCATGAATTTTTGTCTAGCATGTGAGTTAGTTTAAAAAAAATAAAATAAAAATGAATATAAAAAAAATACAACAATACAATAAATATTCATACATCTATACATACATGCATACAAATAACAATCACTCATCAACCAAAACCATTCACACATAGTAAACGATTCGTAAGTTTTGTATACCCTATATTAGTTTTTACATTATGTTTGTAACATAGTGAAATAATTTCGCTAGATATACCTCAAAGAACATGGATCGACTCAGAATCGCTAGCTCAGTCGATTAAGCCATATCTGTCCGTCCGTCTGTGTGTCACCGATTTTTGGGCCCTAAATTTTGAGCTATAGTTTTGAAATTTGGTATACAGACTCTATATCCGAAGAAGCAGGAAAAGTTTAAAAAAATTTGAAATCCGCCCACTGCCACGCCCCTTTTTAGAAAAACCTAGTTTTAGGCCAAAGCATTAGAGAGTTTCAAAAAGTTTTTTTTTCTTATTTAAAACATTTCGGTCGTCCTTGAAGAAAAATGGACCGATGATGCCACCAGCCCATTAACCACACCAAACTGTGGTTTTTTTGGGATGCATCGCTAGTTCTTGTATTTCATGTGGCTGATCATCACTCCAGATGCGACAGTTTTGCTTATTTGATAAAACAAATGAACACAATTTTTCGATAAAACAGCGGATCACAGATCACGAATATCGATAATTAATTTCAATAATTTGCAATCGTTGCTCGTTTGTAAGCCTTTCCATTAATAAATGCCAGAGTATACTTGGACGCCATTACTAACCAGTGCTTCCAACATGAAATACTTAACTCTTCAAACATCACCCGTTATGAGATTTCATTCAATTTGACCAAATATGTAGTCATATTGTCAAATTTAAAAGTTCGGTATATTTTTCCGCAATTTATAGCGCAGTTTGTGATTATCGGGCCAAAACTAAGGTTTTAGTTCTTTGATGATTCCGCAACAAATTTGTTTCGTAAAGAATTTGGAGGACCGTTGTGTTAACGTGTCGCAATAAACGTTTTTTTATGTTTTCGTGCAAAATATTTCGTTTCATCATTAACCGCGGGAATACCCAGATCTCTGCGAAGATGTCCGTTCCTTATGGGCCACGGCGCATTGACGAATGATTCTAACATTTTGTTTTCAAAAAATTCGTTTCATTGGTCTAACCCCATAGTTGTGTACTTTGTTTCGTATATTTTCTGAGTAAAAAGTACAGTACTCTGTATATATTTTTAAGTTCATAGCATTTCTTTTTTACATGCGTCTTCCATTTAAATTTTGCAGCGAGTGTCATTCCGAGATATGTCGCTTCATTTGCAAAAGGAACCAGAATGGTATTTGGAAATAAAGGATTTTGTCCATTCATTAACCTAGTTAAGACCATTATGTTATATTTGTTTTCTCTATTGTTATGCCAATTGATAGCAGCATTGTCAGCAAACGTGGCAACTATAGTATCGTTTATTATGGGGAAAAAAAGAAAAGAAAATTGGTGTTCAGGCTTTTGGGACTGTGGAAATAAGATTTTTTATCCATTTTTGATAATGGCCTACCGTTTGGCCAAAAACAATAATCTTCTATAAAGTTGGAGTGCCTGTGGGTGGATTTCAAAAGCTTTTACACTTCCGACAAAAGTCAATATACAAAATGTCAACACTCTACAAAAATCGGTGACACACAGACCGACGGGCGGGCAGACAGACAAGACTCAATCAATTCAGCTAGCGACTCTGAGTCGAGCGCGGTAGAGGGCAGATTTCAAGAAAGTTTAAACTTGTTCTAGCTCAAAATTTGACGTAGAGATTGACGGACATGCAGACATGGCTTAATCGTCTGTCTGAGCTAGCGATTCTGAGTTGATCCAAATTCTTTATGTTTCAATCTATTTATCAAAATAATATACCCCAATTTAACACCATGAAATAACTTCGAGCGAAATATTGCCGAGTTCGAAAATTAGGCGTTTTTCCACTTTTTAAAATTGAAATAATGTCGCACGTTGTTTGTAAAATCAAGTCGAATCCAGAGACAGGGAACATATTTTGCCCACATCCGAGTGATGAGTAATGTGCTTGCAACCCCCCTGCTTAGGCTCACCGTTTTATATGGGATGGGTGCGAAATTGGATGTATGCAAAGTGAAATAAGGCCGAATCGATTTATTTCACTCAAACAAAGTTCAATAATAAACATATGAGAAGGCTACAATCCACTGTGTGAATTGTTTTATACCCTCTCTAATCCCATCCTTAAAATGAATATCCCTTAAATGTTGGTGTTATGAAATATTAAAATTGAAATTGTCGCAACCTATTGTTCAGACACTTTATCAAAATCTTGTATGGTTCGACCAAAAAGAACATTTTTCTTCTGTTTATGGTATGGCGTAGGGTATACAAAAATGTGGCGTGGGTAAAAATGTTATATGTACGAAATTTTTATTGCAACTAAGTATGCGACTTATCTAGCAATTTTTTTTATCGCAAGTAGTGAATGTTTGGCAGGCAACTTTATTGTGTCCTCCGCAATGTATAACACGGTTTAATATTATCAGGCCAAATCTAATGGCTTAGATTTTTGTAGACGCCGCAATAAATTTGTTTCGTCAAGAATTCGGAAGACCGTTGTGTTAACGTGTCCTAATAAACGTTTTTTATGTTTGCGTGCAAAATTTGTAGTTTCATCTTTAACCGCGGGAATACCCATATCTTCATTCCTTATATACCACTGCACATTGACGGATGATCTAAACATTTTGTTTTCAAAAGTTTGTCAGTTTGTTTGTTTGTACTGTTACAACCCCATAGTAGTATACCATATGTCCA